>QTSX02000192.1:0-162929 GCA_014839935.2 Entomophthora muscae | reverse complement strand
AAAGTTGATGGTGTTGGGTGCACAGTTGTTGCAACTGAACCAATGAGAGTTCAGTATTGGAATTGAGGAAGACAACAGTCTAATAGAAAAGGACAGAATAATAAGAAGAAGGCATTATTTATTGTAAGATATTGTGGTTAATATACTAAATGGGGAAGCCACAAGGCCACAAGGGGGTGGCATAGTGGGGGGTTCCATGTAGGGTTTGGAGCCAAGGAATAACTTGTGCAGAGATCAGCGGGTTGAATTGGCAACACTCCTAATTAGGATGAAGTGCCCGCCATTTGACATTGCCATCAGATTCATTCATAACGTTAGATACATCAAGGGGCAACTCATCAAGCGCCCCCTGTGTATTGTAAGATACATTAGCAGGCGAGGTTTGAACCTTGGTTGCAACACAGTCATGTAGTCCTTTGTATGTGGTGATGTATTCCTTGATGGTTCCTGTCATTTTGAAGGTTCAGAGTTTGGTCATAATCACCACGTCTGAATCTTTCATGGAGAACTTTTTGAGGAATGTGGCTTTGAATATTTCCCAGTTTTCCTTCTGGTCAGGATGTTGAGCTAGCCATTTGGTAACAAAGTGTGAGGCAGTCCCTGTGACGTGGAGGGCAATTTTGCTAACCCAGAGTCTTTGGGGGTACTCCACTTGTTTGAACTTGCTCTCAGTGCTGTTGATCCAAAGAGAGGCGTTCTCAAAGCGTAGTCCTGCAAAGGCGCCAATCTCAGCAGTATGTAAGTGCTGAAACACAATATTGGGTATCTCAGGTTGTGTAGGCGCTGTTGTGGTTGGCGTGATAGGGAACAGTCTGCGGGTTTTGAGAGTGTTGTACTGGTCAATGGGTATAAGGAGATTATTGTAGATGACAAGTCCAGGGGGGATGTCTTGTCCTACTTTTTAATCTCTCCAACCGTTAGGGAGTGACATTGCTGGGGTTTTTTTCTTGGGAGGAATTTTCCCTTTGAGTTGGGTAGTTATGGATAACCTACCTGTGCTACCACTGTCAAGTTTATACTTCTGAGACGTATAATAAATGAAATAAAGGGGAAGATTAAGAAGAGAATGATACTTTATTGAATATGAATATAGGCTAATATGTAGTATCATGACAAGCCACATGTTGTCCATGTACGTCATGCAGGTCATGGGGCTTATATGAGTAATGTTCCTCTTGAGTTAAGAGGCTTAATCAAGTTGTGTTCCATTTAGGACCTGGATTGAGTGATCCCTGTCATAGAGGTTAACTGATAATGGTGCCACCTGTTTATTGACTGGGCGGTGAACCACTTGGTGAGCCGCTTGGTGATTTACTCGGGGCATTAATTCCCCAAGAGGGAGTAATCAAATATGTTGTGACAATATCAAGACACATTAATATGATTTTTATAGAACTTATAGTATCTAGATCAGTTTCACAGATGATTCCAAAAAGAATGATACCAACATGATGGCTCTAGCTGCTGAGATACAGAGTGAAAGGCTGTAATCAGGCTCACGTCATAATCAAAGGCTAAACCTGATCTGATACATATAAAATCATTCTTAATACACAATTAAAACCAAAAACAACATATCTCTGTGAATACTGAGCCGATCCTAATTTTAAATAGCTTATTGAGAAGCTACAGATTAGCTCTACATTTTGAAGGGATTCTGAAAAACAAATATCATTTTAGCTGTGGTAAACTTAATAGTCATATTCTACTTATTTTGATTTATGTTCTATTTTTATTTATACCTGAGATATGTGATTTTATATTAAATAAGTAAAAGTTGAATCAACTTTCTTTAAAGCCTTTATAATTCATATTTTGATTTGATTAGATGAAAAGTAATCCCAGCCTAAAAATCCAAAAGAATATATTGAATTGATAATTTAGATTCAATTTTATGCCTGTCGTTGGATGGGGCAACCGCCTAGTACTATTATATCGGTAATAGCATGAACTTTAGTAAGAAATAATGATTATGAATAAGATATTTAAGTGAAAATATCCAGAGTCATATTTCTCAAGCGGATCAGTTGCAGTTTAGCATTTGTGAAAGCTATAGAGCCATGCAAAGTAGCACTTTATGATCTCGACTTGCGAACTTATATCATATTTTTCATTAGATAAAATGCAGTCTTAACCAAACCGGTATCTGAAAAACTTTGCATATTAGATCGACCAAACCCTTATTACTGGCAAAAATATTATAGAGGTGTTCATAATATAGAGATTTAGCATATTTCTAAAAAAGGTTAATCATCTTACTTTCACTTTGCATAAAAAAAGTTATGTTGAATTTTTTTGGTTTGTTGTGTGTGCAAGAGAAAATCCAAAATCCAAAAAAATCAGCTTAAAACTCATCTAAAGAGATATCATAGATGTATCTTGTTTTTGGTTGGTATAAAGATTCTTAACTTATTGGGTCTAGCAGCTTTTTGAATTCACTATGATGTATGTCATATCTAGATTACAAAGTAGAAAGCCCAGATCAATTTTAATCTTGGTTCAAAGTATTTAAATGAAGTACATTTGTTTATTTTAAGAAAATTTGGATTGCAATGTGATATGTTTATGGAATTACTATGCGTGTAATGACTAGTAGCCACTTGCTCCAGCAGCAGGAGCTTTTCCTGGACTGCCAGAATAAGAGCCACCACCGCCAGACTTTCCTCCGGAAGATCCGCTGCTAGATTTGCCTCCACCGCCCCCAGAAGATCCTCCGTGAGAGCCGCCACCGCCAGACTTTCCTCCGGAAGATCCGCTGCTAGATTTGCCTCCACCGCCCCCAGAAGATCCTCCGTGTGAGCCACTACCGCCTCCAGATGAGCCTCCCGACTTGCTGTAGCCACCACCTCCTCCAGAAGACCCGCCATGAGAGCCACCACCGCCTCCGGAAGACCCACCGTGAGAACCGCCACCGCTTCCGGAAGATCCTCCGTGAGAGCCACCACCGCCGCCCGAAGATCCGCCACCTCCACCGGATGATCCTCCCGCCTTGCCGTAGCCACCTCCTCCTCCTCCGGAAGAGCCACCACCACACCCGGAAGATACTCCCTTGCAACCACCACCACCTCCGCCAGAAGAACCTCCTCCAGATTTACCGCCATAACCACCCGAAGAGCCACCTGAAGATCCACCCGGAGTGCGGCGAACGAGGGACTCTTGGCCAACTGGTGCTCCTGAGACTTGAGCGCCAATCGCAAGCAAAGCCAAAAGGGAAAGATTAAAGTATTGCATGTTTGTTGTCGATTATTTGCTAGTTTGATGCTCTCATCATCAATCCCCAAGCCCTTATATACCTGAAACTCACAATATCACATTGCTAAAAGTACAGCAATAAATCACTTGCTATTTTTAACTGTCCCTTTCTAACCTGGCGGGAAGCTTGAAAATATAGTCATTCTACGGTAGAAATTAACCTGCATTTATCTGCCAAGAAAATTATTTAGCATACAAAGCAACCACATTTAGTTTCACTGCATCTAATACTCAATTTTCTACGAAACTAGCAAAGCTAAACTTTTCCTTATCGCATATATTGCTTTGCTTTACATTCAAGTTCTATTTGCCTATCAATGAAAGCTGACCAGCAAATACATTCATCAAATCAAACTTACGTTGGGATGTATTTGAATGTAAATTATCTTGAAAACTGCCGAGAACTGACGCAGAAGTCTACACCTGCGCCCAAGCTTGAGGGTAGGATTCAGATATAAATTATTTTGCAGGAGTTGGCTGATAGGTATATGCCTCCTTGTCATCTCAATGGCGTACAAGCACTAGTGTTTTAGTCCTTTGCTCCTATAAATTATAAAATAAAATAAACTTGCATGAAAAATGTGGTGAAAATTAAAGGCACGAACTTTTATGTGAATTCCAAGGACAGACGCTTGGTGCAATATAGGTTAACACCATTTAACAGAGGTAATTGATTAATCCACCTCATGTTTAATTGTACTACACGACATCGAATTTCTTAGTTAGTAAACTTAATCCATAAAGGTGAGGTTGCGCTTGCCTTTCTACCCATGCAGCAAACGATCAAGATCCAATCCTGTTTTCAGCCAAACCGAAGGACTGTACAGATTTCCTCACCAATATTGCGCCAAGCAAGGCTCACGAGTTTGCCTGGAGAAGACGCGATTTTTTAGTATTCGAGTTGTTGCGGTGAAAATATAGATGTATGGATGATTTTACTTAACAATTTTGGTTTCGAAATTTAAACCTTGTTAACCCCAGCGAATATTTTCTACTCCGACGATTTATAAACTGGCCTAAATATTACTGCTAAATTTTAAAAAGTTCAAAACTGATTCTAAAAAGTTATAACCCTTTACATATTTGATATCAATTGGCTTGCATGTTGAAATACGAGTAATCATGTGTACAAATTCATTCTTCTTTAATGCCATTGGTGATTGGCAGTTGTAACAATATTATGGCTACCACAGGTAATCTCGTCTCCAAAAGTTCAGAGATAAAAATCCGGCTTATTCACTAAAATTACGAATAATGTTGAGTATATAATTTAATGAAGTATATAATATGAGATAAAGGGGAAATTAAATAAGAGAATGATATCTTTATTTGATAGAATAAGAGCATTTTATGTAGCTAGATAGTAAGCCATTAGTGCCTATATATATCATAGATTTCACGTGGCTTGAGAAGAGTTGGATTGTTTGGGGAATCCAAGGTTTGATCCTAGTGTGGTATCTGGACTAAGTCTTAGTGCCATCCTTTTACTCGGTGATTGAGCTGTTTCTTGGGGAAATGATTCCCTGAGAGGGAGTAATCAAAGATGTTGCAGCAGTAACAATTTTTCTTTAACATTTCTCATGATAAATATTAACAGTCTTACTTTAAGGTTTTATTCTATGTTTATATGGGATTACTCAACTCCATACATCGAGTTCAATTTGAGATCAATCAAGTTCACTTAAATTTTGCTTGAATCTGGGGAAAGTTGTTTATGATGGCTTTATTTTTTGTTTTACCATAGATGATTTTTTAATTGAAATCCTCATCATATGCTAAAAGATCAAATTTCAATTATGGATTAACTGTTTTATTTAATCTCCTTACATGAATTTTTAGCTTTAAAGTAGCATACTAAATGTTATCAATACTTAAGTTTAAATAAGAATAAAGATATTATCATAAATAAAAGCACAAATTTTAACTATTTCTCTTCTGGAGATAATTTTGAAATACACATATACAATTAAGATGAAATTTTTGGTCTCTATTAAAGGATAAAGCAAATACTATCATAAAAAATAATATGTTTAACCACCAAAAAGTTATCAATCTAATAAAAAGCCTATTACTCAACAAACCCCATAAGAATAAAAGCTGAAGTCCCTCAGGTCAAAATTGCATTTAAACCTTGCAGTATTTGATCTTTAAATAAGAAGCCAAACCAATTATCTTCATAAACAGCACCCCAAAACCCAAACTCATCTCCCCTCTGAATCCAGTCACTATTTACCTAGTGTGTCAGGATTGACAATTTTTCCCCTCTGGAACTTCAGGCCCAGGAGCAGGAATCAAACCCGGAACCTGGATTCCCCCAGGCCGCTGGGCCAGAGGACCGCGAGACCGACTGCCCGCATTTTTCTGGGATCGAGCCCCTGCGACTGATGTTGAAGAAGACGACCCACCCAGAAAAGCAGATCAAGCTGAGGACAGTACTGCACTAAGTGAAGTGCCAATCACGACACCTAATGGAGGTGACCCGGCAACTATTGGTCTTATGAGTTTGAAGTCTTCACCAGCAACCAATCAAGAGCCAACCCAAGGAAGAGGCACCGGCCCGCAACTTGGCCCCATGACCTCAACACTAAAGCAAGATAATCAGGTAGCTAAATTGGGAGCTGCAACCAATGAAAGAACTCCCAGGCCGAGCGCAATTTTGCTGCCTTTAGACCCAAGTCCCCAGTTTCCCGGCCCTGCCCTTTACAAATGCCCTGATGACTCACACAAAAAATGTTAAATTTGGAGGCAGGGTGCTATATAGACCCAAGGACCCTGCCCTCCAAACTTATTGTCATTTTGAAATAAAGGTTATGTTACTTTGGCTTATACAGCTATTACCGTGTTTTGTATTTGCCGTCTATCAGTTCAGCTCAAGATCTTCTGGTCCACCTGCCCCTCTGCCCGCAGTATTCTGTCCAGTTGGTGTACCCTTTGGGCCTGTCTATTTCACCGAGTATCCTTTAAAACCCGAGTACAAGGACTACACACCAGAGAAAATAATTGAACTAGATCCATTAGCCCGCATCCAATCCACCGTCAGATACAACCGCCAAGGCCTGTGGATATTCTCTACCCCCAAACTGTTTAGAGGAAAGTTTAACTATCTCCTGGCCTACAATATCTACATGGAACCGCCAGTAACACCCAAACCAATGCCTGCGTCTTCACCCAACTTACCAACTGATCACACCAGCAAGCTTTTGGTATAGTGTACATCACCCTCACAGGGGTGGTGGACACCATAAACTGGCTGCCAGCCCCTGGTCTTAGGTGGGGAAGTCCGCGTCCTACCTTCTCAAGTTAGCTCCTATCTTGTGGTGGGCCCTGCCCGCAAGAAACCTGGCCCAAGTTATCCTCAAAAACAACAGGCCGGCCGCCTGAGACTGGATCCCTGACATAGTGCTTTGAATAAAGGCCATTGTCTATTCTTGATATATTTTCTCACATAATATTTCCTCAAAAGACTGCTATAAAAGTTGATCTTATAAGAAATAAAAAACTTATTGAAACCCCCTTCAAGCTGTTTTATGATAAAACAGGCCAATTCTTTCCTGAAAATATCAACCTTAAAATAAAAGCAGCATCTTAACTATTATCAAACCCATCTTTGTATGTTTTCAAGGTGTTTTTTAAACAGAGCACCTTTTATCATATTCCAAAGGAAGCATTTAAAGGAATGCGGCCATGTATGTTTACAAGGTGTGGTTGTAACATCTACAATAAGTTACCATATATATCTTTGCCTCAAAACTGTACCTACTTAGTTAAATTATAAACCTTGTAAAAGTGGTTTTTTGAATATACTTCTTGGAAGTATATAGAAAAAAGGGAGAAATTAAGAATATACCAATACTTTATTAATATGAATTTAGAGGATTATATAATATATGGGAAGCCACATACTGCCCATGTAAAATGGTAGTCATGGAGCTTGTCCAGGTAATATTCTGCTTAGGACTCAATTGGTTTGATCCTGTATTATATGGGCAGCTGAGAAGAGTGCCACCAATTATTTATCAGTTGGGAATTACTTGGGGAATCACTTCCCCAAGAGGAAGTAAATTTAGATGTTATGACAGTTTCTAAAGAATAAATAATATAACAAAAAACTAGCTTGATTATTTATTAATTAAGGTAGGATTAAGATTAGTGAAAAGAGTTCCAATTAATTGGGTGGAAGGAGGCATCTCTTCAGGAAGTAGCTAATGGCAGAAGAAGAGATATAATTTAGATTTCTATTAATAAAGAAAGAATTCAATAAATCTTTTCATCTTTTTAATTTATAATGCTGTTTGTTATGTCTAAAGTCAAATTAGGAATCAAGAACTAACTGCTGTGAAGCAGGGCTAAAAAAGATGCATCAGTTAATGCATTTAGCTTCTCAATATTGTTCTGAAATGTACCAGGAACCTGTGGGCTATGAGATTATTATGTGAATTTGCCTCTTTTCTCATTTATTGATTATGGCTTATTGCCTATACACTTAGAAGCATTCATTAATTCCCCCAGTTATATTACAGTTTTATTTTTGCCTTTTCACAAGCTACTAACTTTAAAATATGCAATTGCTTCATATTTTATTAAGCTAAGGAGCGTAGTGAATACATGCATGAGCTAAAACATAGGTAATTCCCTTTATTTTATTAAATCTTTCAGATAGACAGTTATGCTAATCTTATTTTAAAAAAGGTTCCCCCAAAGATCAACAATAAAAAAGGCTAGCTTTGGAAAAATACATGAACAAGGTTCCAGATAAACAAAAATTTCAAATAATTCTAATTAGCCCCCTACCTTGTTAAACTTTACATTCTTGTATACATGCTTATAAAAAATAAAATAATAAAGTTTTAAAGGGAATGTTTTTTTAAATAAGAGGTATCAGGAACCCCTGCTTACTTAATGTCATAAATTTGGGCTGTCTAAACTATATAAATCTATGAGCTAAAGTTTGTCCAAAATAAAATGTATATATAAAATGTACTAATAATCCTAAGGCTATATAAAGCTTACTAAACATTAGCTTCAACAGCTAAAAAAGGGTAATATCAAAGTATAAGTGTTAAGTGTAAGGTTGTAAGCTGATTTTATTAAACTAATATGGGTTGATAATAATTCTGAATAAATCAGCCCAATGATCTCATAGCAACTGGATAGTGTAAATCAACTTTGAGAGTCCATTGTCAAATTTCATCAGTGAGTAAATCCCATTGATCCAAAAGAAAATAAAGCAGAGCTTCAATTTTGCAACACAGCCCCAATACAACAAGAATCCTTGCCCCAAATTCAGTAACTGAATTTGGGTGCATGAAGAAAGCCCAACCAAACTTTTGCCAATGAAAAGTTGGAGACTAGCAAAACCTTCCCAATTGCTAATCTACAATGCCAACCAGAAAAGGAATTTCAGCTAAATACAAGATACTTTGTCACCAAGTTCAATGTTTCAATCATTCCTACCTTAGAAGTTCACTAGTATATAATAAAGCTCAATTCCTTGATGATAGGTTTTTCTATCATTGAGTGAATTACCCCTTAATAGTATCACATAAATCACTAGAAGTCTTCACTGCTAAGAAGCCTTTGACACTAAACTTTTTCACCCTTTATCAGGAGTTAAAGATGAATCACCTTGTCTTTTTTGCTGTAATCACAGATTGCCTAGGAATTGAGGCCATCAAACCATGTTGAACCTTTTGGCCCTACACCAGAATCCACTGAAGGGTATTATTATGAGAAGCCCACACAACTCAACATCTCAAAACTACACTCTTGACCCCAATTTCTTTTACCAGCTCTGCTATTTCCATAGTGGTCTATACTATAACCTACTATGTGCTGACATAATTTGCAGGTAATTTTGGTTGATTATTGTCCACACAAATGTGTTCCATTGGGTATTGATGGTATACCCAACTGTCACCTCCTTGATGGGGTTCCAAGATGTGAACTTGGCCCCATATTTAGCAAAAGTACTACACTATATTTGGGTTGTTACAGATATAAATTTTATTTTATTTACTCACCCTTTTTATCATAAATATGTATTTGATTATTTCAGGAATTCCTGTTTATTTTGGATTGACTGATAATATCCTCATCACAATGGTTAATTAAAAAAGGGTTATAATACAGCCCAAATGGACCTCTAATCTAAACACTTAATTGTTGGGATAATAGGTGATCCAAAAAGACTTTCAAATGGCTTGAAAGAAGTTTGATCCAGTACTAAGATTTCCTGTCAAATGAAATACTTGGCAAATTCTGTTTTAACCCTCATTAGATAATTGGGCAGCCCACAGAAAAATTAGTATATGAGAATCTTTGCTTGGGACAATCAAAGATAAAATAAAACAGGGCCTCAGCCAATCTATCTATTTGACCAAAAAATGAATAGATGATCACCTATTTTATTCAGGACCTGCATTTATAAGATTGAGCACAACTAATCAAAGTACACACATCATGATGTAAATGCAACCAAATAATCTTGGCTTGAAGTTGGAGAGTTGAGCAAAAGAATAATTCTGTCATCTCAAACCCCTGCTAAGATTGAAATCTTAATACAGGATGAAGCTAGTAGCTTGGGGATGATAAGCTAGCTAGCAAGAGTAAACAGCAAACAGCAGGATTCTGGTCAGATAGATATCACTCTATAGAAATCATTTCCAAATCTATTTGAAAAGCAGTCAATTTTACAATCAATCACGTCATTGCAAAAATCTTGCAGTAGTTTCAAGTGTTGGCAATAGTGTATTTTCAATACTTCTGGGATCTTTAAAGCCACTTTACCCAAAGCCAGTGCCTTGTCCTGGTAAAGTGGATCTTCAGTTAGCTGCCTCCAGACAGAAATCTGTCTGTCAACCAATTCTAACAATATGAAATAATCTTTTGTCACCAGTTCTGATCCTATTAACAACACTTCTATGATTTTTTCACATTTCAATAATAAAAAAACACATTTTCAAACCCCAAAAATCTTGACAAACTATATGGGTTTGAATTAGTGGTGTTTTGTTAGATTTTATTTTGAGTTACTAGTTATATTTTTAGAATTTTCTACTATTTTTAAATTTAATATAAACTTTCAATATTTTTGTAATTTAGCATAAGATAATTTATTTTTTCAGAATTTATTTTATATAAAATGCTAAAAATTATGCTATCATATGCTGGGCTAACCCTGTACCAAGACAGAAACATGAACAAGCAATTCATACATTTATAGTTCCAACTATTGCCTATTCTATCAGATTCCAGAAAAAACTCTGATTGTATAAACATCATATGACATCAGGATTTTTTGATTCAATACACTATTTTGATAAACTTATTTATGAAAATATCAATGTTAAATAAAAACATCCTCTTTTATAAATCTTATTTCCTCATAGCGCACCCTTGTCACCTATTTGATATTTATTCTTAAAAGTCATATTATTATATATGAATGTCTATTACTCCTTAGAATAAGGGTTTCTTTTTAAATTATCTCTAGAAAGTTATTTTTTATTAAGATTATATTTATTTACCTCAAACTAGAAACTGGTTTAGATAGAAAAACCTCCAGTTTATTTCTCTATTTTTCAAATGGCATCAAATATATGAAAATGATATTTGCTTCTTCCGAAATTTCCTACCCACTTTTAAAAATTCTATATTTAACGTACCCAATAATTTGGCTCTATCAACCCTGGCCAATTTTAATTTAACATCATACTATAAAAAGCATGAAATAAATTGACAATGGCCTAGGGTTGTTTGGTTTAACAAATAGCTACAACCAACAGTATCTGAGCTTTCTAGCCAATTGCAGATGATCAAATAAGAATTTTGACTAGCTTCACTTAAACAAAGTAGAAAATTAAGTTTAAATCTAATCAGCCCAGGCTAATTAATTTCTTGGTTTTTTAGATAGGTTTTAATGTAGAAGTGAATGGTGCAATACGCCATCTAGAAAGCACCATCTAGAAAGACGCCACATAGAAAAAAATTTGCATTAGGGTCAGAATTTACATCAGCAAAATTAAAAAAATTAAAAAAATTATTAACTAGTTATTTTTTACATATTGGTTTCTAATACACCATCTAGAAAAACGGCATCTAGAAAACACTATCACAAATTGAAATAAAAAGAGTTTTATACAAATCAATTTTTTTATTATAAAAACACTTAATAAATACTCTAAAGTATTCCATCTAGAAATACACCATCTAGAAATACAGCATCTGAAATCAAATAATAAATTATACTTTTATGTGATAAATCCAAGCCTTTTCCTGATTAACTGGGAATAAAGTATGATATTAGTTTATGACCACATATAATATATCAACTCAAATTAACTCACCTTTGATAGTACTATCTCCCTGTAACACAGCCATTAAAACCCACTTTTGATATACTGATTTTATTCCTTATCATAGAAGGATCTGTAATATTTGGGTTTCAACTTTAAAATGATCACTAATAATTTTATATATGCAAGGGTAGTGTCTCCATTAACTGGAACTGTAATAATCAGGTTAAGGACATTGTGACTACAACCACCTCATCACTTGAAGGTTGTTACAGTAAATTTTCTTGCCTGGTTAAGATAAAGAAGCCCAGATTCATTGTGATTATCAACAAGCTGAAGATCTGGTATATCCATGGGGACCAGCTTTACCCTCAGGCCATCAAAAGCAAAGCTGTTTTATCCAAGAATGCAGATCAGCAGGTCAAGTTTGCAAGTGTTACCAAGGAGTTTGTGACCTATTACACCAGAGAAGGCCGCCTTACCTATCTCAAAGGTATTGCAAAGACTTTTGACTAAAGCCTGATCAATTTAATCTTCCATTAAGTACTTTACTTCAAAACATTTTTACTTTTTACTTAATTTTTATATATTGATGTAAACATAGGAGCAAATTTAAATATGGAAATATCACAGTTTTGTGGTGTTTTGACTTTGGAGCTTTGCATGCTAGAATTGGCACTAGCTGATCCCAAATTATTATTGCAGATTTGGAATCTTTGGATTATTTTGAGTCTAGCTATATGTTTTTCTTACTGTTTTTGAATTTTTGGGTTTTTTTTATTAATTTTTAAGTTATTTGGCACAGTTCTTCCAGAAATTTGACAGGGTTTCTAGATGGCATTTTCTAGATGGCATCTTTCTAGATGGTGTTTTAGGACACATTTTATAGATGGCGTCTTTCTAGATGGTGTTTTAGGACACATTTTCTAGATGGCGTCTTTCTAGATGGTGTTTTCTAGATAACGTTTTCTAGATAGTTTTTTATGTAAAAGTGAATAATGTATGTTAATATAAGCTAGTTGATCTAAGTTTTAATTTTTAATGAAAGTTTAAATAATCATTTATGTTATATTAAATATAAGTTTTATTATTTAAATTTGAAGTTTAGTTTATGGCTTATAATAGGTAAAACAATGCGCCCTAATCATGAGGAAATCAAAAAGATTTAAAGTCAGTCCTTTAAATATGACACCTCATTTTCCATCAAAAACATCGAAATTCTAAACTGAAACCAACCTTTTCGAAATGATGATCTAACCCATGAAGCCTGCATCCAAGAAGGATCAAGGTATCTATAAATAGAGAATAACTTGATTGACGTACATAAAATTTATTCTTTGGCATTTTGGTTTATTGGTTCGCAGGCAAGCATACTTTATTTAATTAGTTTAGTTTAAAAATGAGGTGGCATTAGTATGCTTGTTAATAAAATGTTGAATGCTGCGGTGGATCTATCCAAATTAGAGGTGTAAATTGGCAGATGGGATGTGTATAACTGACTGTCGGATGCGGTGTTAATTATCAAAATGAAATACTCTATCATCACTTCCATCGCCATGACCGCCTTTAGCTCCTTTGCTCTTGGAGCCAATGTCCCTGTAGACATCCTTCGTCGTCAGTATGGTGAGACTTCCTATGGCTCTGGAGAAAGTGCTCCCGCCCCTGCGCCTGTACCCGAGGCTGCCCCTGCGCCTGCTGCTTCTTCAGGCCCTGGATATTAACTCTTCAAGAGTCAAAAACAATTATCTTTAGTAAATATAAGAGCATATTTTTAAATAATAAATATTTGATTTGGTCTTAAGAGTTTGGTCATCACATTATATTATTTGGTCAGAAAACATATTTGACAGCAGCTTGATTTTATGGAGCACCCGAACCTCGATTATCCCCAGATTTAAAACTAAAGCTTTACATCGAGTGCTGTTATAAAGCACAGTTTTTAATACTTTCATTTATAAAGCTATTTTTTTGCTAAAAATAATGACAGGTTAACTACAACCTTCAATTTTTTTATATTTTGATAATACCCCAAATTATTTAAGGGCGTTATTTGATCATTAGTCAACTAGAGCATAAATTTCTACTTCAAAAATTTAACAGCTACAAGAAGACCTTGTTTGTCCATATTTTGTTCAAATAAATTAATATATATATATAAGTGAGTCTGTCTGTCCGGACGTAATGTCACCTTGAGTGGGCTCAAGCCGTAAGAGATTTGACTGGATTGATTTTCTTTAAATTTATTTTTAGAGTCGATTCCAAACCAAAAGCTCGATTTGGCTCATCCTTACATGTAATCCCTTACATGCTTCTTTAAAAGTACACGTATTGAATTCAGTTGAGTGTGGTAAAAATTATGCTTAACTGAAATATAAGTCATTCAAACTTCCAAAAAAATTATTTAACTACCTGATTTTTAACTTAGTTGCTAACCTTATTCAACCATATCAAAGTGGCCTATCTTTATAGATTACCTGACTCTAGAATGGGTGGATTATAATTGAAAGAGAAATTGCAGGTTTTTAGTATATAATTTAATATGATTGGATTTTAAACTCTGCTGATGATTTAATTGACTGATAAAAGGAGAGCTTGATCAGTTTTAAATATATTTAATTGAAAAAGATACATAAATTTTAGTTTAAGTACAGGATGGTTGGCTTGGAAATTTTGAATCTATCTATTCCAAAGTGAAAAAATAGAATATTCCACTTGGATGCATCATCTGATCCAAGTGGCTGCATATTGTATCAGAGTAAACCTTGGGTGCAATATGCCATCTAGAAAACACTATCTAGAAAAAGGCCATCTAGAAAAAAATTTGCGATAGAGTCAGGAGCACATCAGCAAAATAAAAAATTAATAAAAATTATTAAGTAGTTATGTCAGAACTTTTTGTTCTGCTATCAGACCTGGAAGTCTGGTTAAGATTTGCTTTTTAAGCAATTGTGTTATCCTGGTCATTATGTTGATAGAAATTCTTGTATGGCGACAAGTGTTAGCTGCAATGTCTGTGGATTCCTTTGCAAGACAATGGCTGGCAATGTCCAAGGGAGGCAACTAACAAGCGGCTTTCTAACTGGCGGCTTGCTAAGGTCTTTGAGAACTCACTAGGGT
Organism: Entomophthora muscae; assembly: GCA_014839935.2. Lineage (NCBI taxonomy): Eukaryota > Fungi > Entomophthoromycota > Entomophthoromycetes > Entomophthorales > Entomophthoraceae > Entomophthora > Entomophthora muscae. Next base: position 148,266 of record QTSX02000192.1, on the reverse strand, counting down.
CTTCAAACTCAGATTTCTTCTTCTACTGTGAAAACATTCTACAGTAGGATCTTCTTTAATTTGTCTGTCTTCTGTTGTAACTGTGCTGTTTTAGCAGAGTTACAAGGGGAAAAATATTTAGAAGCTAGATAATAATATTTATTGAGAGATAGTGATTATATAGTCATTGTGAATCAAGGAAAACAGGGACATGATTGTGTTGATCACACAGCTGGATGATGAAGGGGGTGGCTTGATCCTGGTAATGAGTTAAGCGCCAAAATAAGGTATCCACCATAAAGGATCACCATCTGTTCATGTTGTTGGATTTGGTAATTTGAGTTGACTTCCTAGTCTGGCTTTGAGTGGCCAGGTAATTGGATTGTGGGTCACAAACCCGCTTGCTTGGAATCTTGCTGGTGGGTTGAGCCTGCTGTTTTGACAATTCCATTAGTCCAACATAAAGTTGTTTATAGAGCTTGCGCTCTCTTGCCAGGATAATATCATCTAGCGCTTCTAACTCTTGCTAGGTCAGTCTTTCCATCCCCAGACTGCCAGCATTAACCCCCAGAGTCAGGCATCCATGAAATGACATGAGATTCAATATCATAGTACCCTGCGCTGAGTACTTGTTGCCAAGGAGTCATACATAATCTATTAGCATGCTGGCAGTGGCAGCGCTAATTAATGACTCTATTTTTAGCGCATAGTTTGTTGTTCCTAAGCAACCTTTCTAGCAGGAATTTGTAGTGGCACCCACAGGTTGCCAGTGCAATTCAATCACAATCATTTCCAATCCTTGGAGAACCCCATGATTGCTAACCCGGCGGTTTGCTAGAGTATTTTGGTGTTGTTTTTGGCTCCTGGGAACAACATCCAGGAGGACACAGTGGGAAATCTTTATAACAAAAGATTTTTAGGTTAAAAGATAGCCTTGGGTTAGCCTTCAGGGCAAAATTAAGGGCACATACCTTAATTTCCTGTAATACAAGATGAAGAAATCCTTTTGGCAAAAAGGAAAGGAAAAATATTGAAGAATGTTAAATCCAACACAAATGTGGATAAACTTGTCTTTATTAGGAGAAATGATTCTACTTAAATAGTAGACAAGGGTCAATGATCACTCATTAGGTAAACAGAGTGGTTGAGGGGGTCACATTGGAGTGAGGTCATAACAGGATAAGACAAGGGCAGATAAGGTATTCCAGAATGAGTGGACATTGTAACATACCCATTTACGGAAGGCAAGGAATTTCTGAAGTCAAAAGGAAAAACCAACCAAATCTTTGCACATATCACTATTTGAAGGCCATATTGAAATAGCATTAGTGGTGCAATTTACGACATCTCCCCCCTCAAGATTGGAAACAGGGGGTTGATATTTGTGGAGAAATTTGGAATGAATTTGGGCAAAAGGGTGGCCAGATGACAGCAAATTCACTTTATACTTGACGCCCTTCTTGAAGATGACTTCACAAGGTTCAAACCAGAGGGAGTCAAGCTTATGGTCTCTGCCTCCAGTACAATTCTGATAGTAGAAGATGAGATCACCTACTTGGTACTCAGGAAAGGGGGCTCTAGAAGCATTAGAAGGTGTGAGCTCTAAGGCCTTGACTTTATAGGCAGTTGAATATGCTGTTGCCTGAATGTTAATGATACAATTAGTCAAGTCTTTTTACATGAGCTTCAGGATTGGCAAACATGTCAACTTCAATCAAAGGGGGTCCCAAGATTGAGGGAGTTGTGACTTCAAGCCCATACAACATGGCAAAGGGAGATTGGCCAGTCACTTGGTGTCTACTGAGTTGATACACAAAGAGAGCAACAGGGATGAACATATCCCAGTTGGCGGCATCAGAGAGGGTGAGTTTCCTCATGATGGACACAAGGGAGGAGTTTGCTTGTTCAACAGTCTTATTGGTTGATGGATTGTATGGCACAGAGAAGGATTGGTAAGTGCCCATAGCTTCTACAATGGACGTTATGAGGCAAGCATTAAAGTTGGTGCCATTGTCAGAAAGCAGGACTTGTGGGCAGCCATGACAGTAGAAGATATCTTGCAACAAGAAACTAGCAGTGGCCTTGGCAGTTATATCTTTTGTTGCCCTGGCTTCAACCCACTTGCTAAAGTGGTCTATAGCAACCAAGATAAACTGGCATCCCAACCTAGACTGGGGGAAAGGCCCAACAGCATCAATACTCACAGTGTGGAAAACATGCTTAGGGGTGATGGGCTTGAATTGGTGTTGGGACAGGCGAGGACGTTGGAGTTGACACAAATGACAGGAGGTGAGAAGATCAGGGATCAGAAGACGCATATTCTCCCAGTAGAAGTTCTTGCATAGCCAGTATGAGTTTTGGCTATACCCCCATGTCCAGTATCAATGTGGGCTTGGAGGATAATTTCTATTCTCATACTAAGATGAACGTAGGGCAGATAGGTGTTGTTGACTTTCTTGAAGAGTTGTCTATCACAGATCACAGTATCTTTTGATAGGGCCTGGAGTGCCAATTGGATGTCTTCTGGCTCAGTGATCCAGAAGTCTGGGTAATCTATTAATTAATATAGACAATCAACGTCTGCAGGATGGATAGCTAGTATAGGCACCCTTGACAATCCATTAGTGTTCTGATGTTGTGCACCAGGGCAGTGGACCACAGTGAAATCATATCCTTTCAAGCGCAGAGCCCAATATGCTAATTGACCTTCAGGCTCCTTTAATTGCTGTAGCCACTTAAGGGAAGAATGGGTGGTGACTACAGTAAAGTGAATTATGTAAATGTAGTGTCAAAACTGTTTCACTGCATGCAACATGGCTAGGCATTTCTTTTTGGTGACACTATAGTTCTTCTTGTGTTTTTGAGGAAAAGTGAATAATAGGCCACAGGTCAATCCACACTCTCATCATCAAGCTGGGCTAGGATGGCACCCACAGCTATTCCACTAGCGTTAGTGTACAAGATGAATTCCTTATTATATTCAGGGTAGATGAGGATGGGAGCCTCTTTGAGATTGGCTTTCAGTGCCTCAACAGATTGCTGTTGACTGTCAGTCCACTCAAAGGGTATATTGCGGAGGAGTTGGACAAGGGGTTTGCTCAATTCAGCAAAGTCAGGGATGAACTGTCAATAGTACCCCATCATACCAATAAATAATTGGAACTCCCGTAGGTTTGAGGGAGGCAGCATCTTATCAATGGCTTCCAACTTATTATCCATGGGGTGTATTCCAGTTTGGGTGACCTCATGCCCAAGAATTCAAGTTGCTCTTTAAACAAGGAGCACTTGGAGGGTTTGAGCTTTAAGCCAGCTTCTTGAATCTTGATGAAGACAGCCTTGAGATGGTCTAAATGATCAGTAAAGGTGGAGCTTAACACAGTGATATTGTCAAGATTTATGAGGACACATGAGAGCTTCAGGTCTTTTAAAATAAAGTTCATGGTTTGTTGGAACGTAGCCAAGGCATTGCAGAGTCCTTGGGGCATCCAAGTGGGTTTGTAGATGTCTTCCAAAGTGATGAGAGCAGCCTTTTCCCTGTCTTCTGGAGACAAATCAATCAGCCAGTATCCAGAAGCCAAATCTATAACAGAGAAAAATTTTGAGCCTCCCAATCTTCTGAGAGCATTGTCAATCCTAGGCAAAGGGTATGAATCCTTTTTTGTGAGCGAGTTTAGGCAGCAGTAATCCATCACAATGAGGTGGCTTCTGTCCTTATTCTTGAGGATCAATAAGGGGGGCCAAGGAATTTGGGAAAGAGCAAGTAGTCCAGCGTCTCATAGTTTATTTGAGCTCCTTAGAAACCTGGGCATTCTCTACCCTACTGTGGTAGAAAGGCTTGGCACAAAAGGGCGGCACATCACCAGTATCTATCTTATGGATGACCCCCTTGGCTAGGCCATAGTCTGTAGGTCCAGAGGCAAAGATATTTTTAAACTGATCAAGCAGTTCTATTACTTTTTTGTTTTGATGGGTGATAGTTGTGGGAAATTGGAAGCAGTGATCAAGGAGAACCTGAGGGGTTTCTTCAGGTAGATTAAAGTTGCAGAAGGTTCCAAAAGGGTAGGGGGATGCCACCTGTTCTGCTCAAATATTCAGCCATGCCCTACAACTTGGCCCCAAGATACATGCATAGGCAAATCAGTCAGGTTAGCCAGCAACAACTGTACAGGCTCCTTATGAGTCTGATCTAAGATCCCTGGGCATAACTGAGGCTCCTTGCGGCTTAGAGATTCAGGAGAGTATAATTCCAGGAATGACTTTTCAGGCAGTTTGTAAGATATCTGAGAGTCTATAATCACTTGGGAGCCTGGAGGGATGGTGACAGCTCAGGGTCAAGAAGAGGCACACCTTCTTCTGCAGGAGAGAAAGGAGGAGGAGAACACATATTGGAGGAATGAGTTCTGTACTTGAGCAAGAAGATACCTGTGGGGTATTTGGGCAGACAAGTCTTAAGGTGTATGCCCAGGAGACGTGGTGGTTCTTCAAAAATTAAATGGACCTTGTATCCTAAGAGCAATAGGTATCCATCTCAAAGGTTTACAATTCCATTTTATTCCCAGAGGAAATGTGTACCAACTAGGAAATCATAGCTTTTTTCCTCTAGGACAACAGCAGGGGAGGCAATGAGAAGCTTTCCAACCCTCATGGGCAGGGCAGAGTAGGCACCAATGGCTTATGGTTGAGCCATGCCAGCAGTACCGTATGATTGAGTGTAGTTGAGGTCAGGGGCCAGCTTAAGCTTCTTCATTAGCTTGGATGATACCACATTGACTGGAGAACCTGTATCCAGAAATTCCCTTGATCTTAACCTTTTGAATTGACACTTCCACACAGGTAGTATCTTTCCCAAAGGGAGTTAAGATAGCCAGAACGTCCTGAGCAGCTTCTTACTCTTTCTCCCATTTGGCTAACAAACATTATAAGACAGTAATTTCCTTATACACAGTTTGTAAAGGGAGGGAAACAGTCACGTTCTGGAATAGGTCTTTTGCTAGCTCTGCAGCTTCTTCCAAAGAGTCTACCAGGACAGGAGGTTGATGAGCCTGAGCTAGGTAAAGGAGAGCCACTATGGCCATGACTTCACTTAAATGTAGGCAAGTGGTAGTCGTGGCTCTCCCCAAGCAAAGCTTGTACGGGACTGACACAGTTTCCGGGACATCCAACATGGAGTAGCCATAACTATCTGATTCATTGTAGTCAGAATCTTTAGGTTCATAACCACTAGAAAGATTTTGGAACAGGTGAAGGATATTTGGGCTAGACAAAGAGAGAGATTCCTTGTCAGAGGGAGGAACAAGAGGAGACAGGGGAGATGGGTCAGCAAAGAGTGTCTCTTCCTCTAAGCTGACCTCTCTTTTCCCAACTGCTCCTTTGGTTGTGTGAGATTAGGCTGATTGAGAACAAATGATCACAATAATCATCACACGCAGATCTTAATCAGTTACATGCCGTATTATCACTTGGTTATCATTTAATCAAGTGTAGTAATTATACACCATATAATCATTAGTTTATTATAATAGATATAGCAGTTACACGCTGTGTAATTGTTAGTTTATTATAATAGATGTTGCAATTATACGCCATATTATCACTGATCATCATTCCAATGTGTACTGATTATACAACATATATTACTTGCTTTATTATAATTGATGTAACAATTAAACACTGTATAAACGTTAGCCAACATAGTGATTATCATTGATTCTACGCCATATAAACTAAAGATCATCAATCACTCACCTCCAAATCCACCCTACTGGACGTTTTATCAACCCAGCCCCACACTGGCTGATGGGCATATATGCTCATATCAAACAAGTGATATAAAAAGATCAGGAAATACCGAGTTTGGGTTGGAGCTACACGGTGTATAATTGGGTTTCTTGTTGGTTTGGGTCAGCTTTACACGGCAGATAATCCACGGTCAATACTATATTGAGTCTGCTATTATAAACTGTATAATTCCTAATTTAACCTGTTGCATTAATAAGCAGAAGGTTTGCCAGCCAGAAAAGGATCAATGATTAAGCCCTACAAATGGAATACCAGAATTCTACCTTCTGATGTTGGAAGACAGATTAAGGACTGTTTATAAGCGTCAACTAAATACGGCATAGTTTCCTAGCGCAATAATAGGCATGTAAGATACAGCCAATCAATAAATGATAGTAGGCTAGCTCAAGAAGAGCGTAGGCTGTAGCTGAAGTGCCATGTACACCTGCAAAGGCCAGTAGCAACACATGTGCCAAGGACAGCCAATCAGGATAGTTGCAGCCAGCAAAGATGGACCTATTGCAAAGGTAGCCACCGAGAACTGTCTGAAAGGACAAGAACAAGGGTTTTTGCAGTATATGTTGATACAGACGCCTGAAAGGATGGTAACAAGTTTTTAGTTACACCTGAATAGATTACAGCTGTTGGCTAGATTGTACTCCAGCTTCAATAAACGTAATTATCTTCAAAGTTCTATTCTATTGTAGTCTGTAGTGCTCTTGCATAGAATTAGGTAGAGTACATTGGCAAGGCTAACATCTATCTGTAGCTTTGAACATACCAGCAATAACAAAAGTTGATCAACAGGTTGCAACCTTCTACCCAAGGGTTGGTACAGGAACATGAGTGGTGTCCTATTTGACAACAATTTTGACATCCTTGTCTCTTGGGCTGTCCACTTGTGCCCAGAGTCATAAAGTGCGGAGTACAGGAGGTGATTCCAGAATTGTTGGCCTTAGTCTTGCAAACCACAGTACCCCCGTGGTTCAAATCCATGTCTTGAAAGAGGGTCTTAATACTCTTCATGGAAACAAGAGAGACTTTGTGCGCCTTAAAGTGCAGGCACAGAAGCTGATTTTCCTTCAAAGCATTTGAGCATGCTGTGTAGGCTTCATGGGGGGTTAACTGACGGCTGGCAGTTAACTGTTGTTTTTCAATATAGAAGTGGTCAGCAAACTCAGCCAGAGTTTCCTTGGGCTTAAAAGCAATATACATAAATGCATCTCTCTTGACCTCCAAGCTGAGATCTCCTCCAAATTCTTCAATCAGGAGACACTTCATGTCCTCCCAAGTAACAATGGAAGGGAGCTCAGGGACTAAAACTTCTTGGCATGTGGGGTGTAGGCATGTAAGAATATGCTCCTTTTTAAGCTCTTCAGTAGCCTTACACATTGCAGCTTTTTAAATTGCCAGAAAGGCAGCATGGTAGAGGTTTTGGGATCAAATATCTGCTTGAAGGAAGGCTTATAGTTTGGGTCAATGGACAATGAGGTGGATTGACTGTTATCACCTGGGTTGAGGACATTGATGTGGGGGTTGCCCTTAAACTCAGATTTGGCATCAGGTTGTCTAGCCCAGAGAAGTCAAAGGCTCTCTTAAGGAAATCCAGTGTAGAGCTGTTTTGTCCACTGATATCTCTGGAAGTAGCGGCAGTAGCCCCAAATTCATCAATCTTAATCTGTTGCACTGCAATTGTCCCAGCCATACCATTGATACAAGTGGCCAGAGAAGTTGTTTGAGCAGCCAGAGGGGTAACCTTTCCATTTACTGTCTTGGTCAAGCAAGAGAGGTTCTGTACCTCCCATTCTTTACATCTTGCCTATCTGCAACAACATTATTACTTCTGCTAGCTGATCCAAGGTAGGGGCACAGTTGAAGCAAGTTGGCCTTCCAATCCAGGGCAGCACCCTTGATTGTTAGGGGTAGGAGTACCAGTGACCTCAGCTTCCCTTTTGCCATCAGAGTTGGAGGACAAATAATCAGGGTCAGAGAGGTGTTGTCTCAAATACCCAATCTCTTCTCGCAAAGTAGCCACTTGATTGGTTAGCAAGGTAATGCAAGGGTCAGGCATAGGCTCTACTAGAGAAGGGTTTGGAACAGAAGCTTGACGGCAAGTAGTGGCTTTGAGTTCAGCTATGGCTTCCCACACCTTAGCTTTAAGGTGGACAGGACCTCCTGTTGAGAAACTTGTGTTATTTCTGGTATGTTCAAAGCTACAGATAGATGTTAGCCTTGCCAATGTACTCTACCTAATCCTATGCAAGAGCACTACAGACTACAATAGAATATAACTTTGAAGATAATTACGTTTATTGAAGCTGGAGTACAATCTAGCCAGTGGCTGCAATCTATCCAGGTGTAACTAAGAGCTTGTTGTCATCCTTTCAGGCGTCTGTATCAACATATACTGCAACAACCCTTGTTCTTGTCCTTTCAGACAGTTCTCAGTGGCTACCTTTGCAATAGGTCCGTCTTTGCTGGCTGCACCTATCCTGATTGGCTGTTCTTGGCACATGTGTTTCTACTGGCCTTTGCAGGTGTACATGGCACTTCAGCTACAGCCTACACTCTTCTTGAGCTAGCCTACTATCATTTATTGATTGGCTGTATCTTATATGCCTATTATTGCGCTAGGAAACTATGCCGTATTTAGTTGAAGCTTATAAACAGTTCTTAATCTGTCTTCCAACATTGAAAGGTAGAATTCCAGTATTTCATTTGTAGGGCTTAATCAGTGATTCTTTTCTGGCTGGCAAACCTTCTGCTTATTAATACAACAAATTGATTTAGGGATTATACGCTGTATAATAGAAAACTTGATCCAATAGTGACTTGTGAATTATCTGCTGTGTAATGCTGACTTGAACTGATAAGGAACTCAATTATACGCCGTGTAATGCTGATCCAAATTCGTTATTTCTTAGCCATTTGTATATCTCTTGTTTGATATAATCAAACATGCCCACCAGGCTGCGTGGGCTGAGTTGATACAACGTCCAATAGAGTAAATTGAGCAATATACAATTGATGATCTATAGATTACACAGCGTGTAATCAATGATCACCACTGTATTGGCTACATTTATACGGCATATAATATACTAAATATCAATTATAATACAGCAAGCAATATATGGCATAAAATCACTACACATTGGGGTGATGATCAGTGATAATACAGTGTATAATTGTTACATCTAATCTAATAAAGTAACAATTATACAGCGTATAACTGCTATAACCACTATAATATATTGGTGATTATACAGCGTATAATTACTATACAAAATATAATATTGACCTAGTGATAATATGGTGTGTAACTGATAATATCTGTGTACAATGATTAGCCTGATCATTTGTGGTCAATCAGCCTAATCTCACACCTCCACAGCAGGAGCGGGAGGAGTCACTTCAATGGAAGCTACTCTATCATCAACATAGTTTTGCACTTGATACAGAGTGTCTCCTAACGCAGCCTTATCCAGACTATATTGGTGGTGCAGATGGCGGCCCCAAGTATCAATGTGAGTCCAAACCAGCTTGGGTTGAGAATTAACATGTTAACTAAAGTCTCAAAATCCTTACAATACTTCAGAAGAGCTGCTTCTATCTGCCCCTACCAGGTAGCTTGGTGGTCATCCAGTTTGCACAGTTGTTCCTTGATATATCCAGGGAGCAAGGAGCAAAAGGAGCTCAATGATGAGGTTAAGTACTTCTGTGAAGCCAGCAAGTTGCACTGGTTATCTGAAATACAAGCAAAGAGGCTATGGAATCATTCTTGATAGGCCATATTTTTTTCATGGTTGTTTGAGACAGCAGTGGCTACAGCAGTCAAAAGCTGGTTCTGAGATCCTAGCGCTAACTGATGATGAACCAAGGCGGGTTGGATAAACTGGTTAACTAACATGCAAATAGTATCCATTGATTTCATCAGCGTGTGGGGAAGACCAAAGTCCAAGAGAAAGGAATTCAGATCTTCAGAAATGTACCCAGGACAGAGACCAGGGATATAGTGCATTGCCACATTACCTGTGTGGAGGAGGGAGCGGGCAGCGGCATGAGCTTGCTCATAATTGAGAGAGAAAGCTGGAAGGGGGGCCAAGTAGGCCCAGGAGATAACACCATTAACATAGGAGTTGAGGGGTATCTATGATATTTTCATCTAGAGGAGGACTAGAAACTTTAGGTTGATTGGGTACTTCAGAAATGAAGGGGGAGGAACAGAGAATGCACATAGGAACAGGGTAACTGAAGGGCTTGCAGCCCCTGTAGTGAGCACCATTTGGTTGTGTTTGGCTCCTGGGGACGACATCCAGGAGGACACCGCAGGAAATCTTTACAACAAAAGATTTGAGGTTTGAAGATAGCCTTGGGTTAGCCTTCAGGGCAAAATTAAAGGCATGTACCTTAATTTCCTGGAATACAAGATGAGAAGTTCCTTTTGGCAAAAAAGAAAGGAAAAGACTTGAAGAATATTAAAGCCAACAAAAATGAGGATAAACTTGTCTTTATTAGGAGAGCTAATTATACTTAAATAGTAGACAAGGGCCAATGATCACTCATTAGGTAGACAGAGTGGTAGAAGGGGTCACATTGGGGTGAGGCTATACCAGGATCAGAAAAAGGCAGGTATGATATTCTGGAATGGGTGGAGATTGGATCAGACTCATTTACAGAAGGCAAGGGATTTCCAAACTCAAAAGCAAAACTTACCAATTTTTTGCACATATCACTATTTGAAGGCCATATTGAAATAGCATTAATGACAGGAATAATGACAAACTTCTTGGACTGGGATGAGCTTGATTCCTTGGGGATTGATTCCTTTTTGCTTGATTCATCTGGGCTTGGCTGGGGCTCTGGACTCTTGGGTATCTTCCTTATTCCTTGCTTGTTTATTGGAACCTCTTCTCCTTCTAATTGATACATTTTGGAGAAGAGGAGGGGTCAGGGGATAGCTCTTTTTTCAGGGTCTGGGGTCTTCTCCTTTGTCTTCTGTTTCTTTGAGGGCTTTTTATCTGTTTTTTGAAGGGGTAGGAACTTTGGGCCTTTCCAGAGGCTTTGGGAATTTTCTTAGTTGACTTGGGGTTCTTTTGTGGCTTCTTGGAAGATTTGTCCTATAATAATTAGAGTAGAGTTCACAAAGTAAGAATAAGCATGTGAAACATGAACAAAAAATAATAACTACTTGTTTTATTTTTATTATTATTTAATATTTTATAGAAGTATGGAAAGTATTTTAAAGCTATTTTGTTAGTAAAGAATAGAAAAAATCATTGTTAAATAAAAAGATGACATTCAAGTAGTCACAATAGTCAAAAATATTTAATTTAGTTTTTCAGCATAAAAAACGCTTTAATTTTGACTGTTGGCATACTGATAGTCAGCATTAAACTAGAAAAACACTGTGTAAATCACTTATAAAGCTTGGTTATTATTTTCCAGAATTGGCTTTTTAAGGCCAAAATTGATTATTTTTAAATTTTAAAAACTAAATATTTGCATATGTAGCTTATTAAAACTAAATAATAGGGATTGTAGAGGGAAGTCTAAAGTACAGCCCTAGTTACTTTGGCCTGAATTATCATACCATTGTATATGTGCTTTTTTTAAGCCACAGTGTTTTACTAATAAACCAGTGAAGGTGTCAACATAGAGGCAGTCAGTGTTATTTTATAGCAACTCTCCTATTAAATCTTGCTTAAATTATGTCACTTTGTTTGCTTAGCCAAACCCCTTTGTTGCAATTTAGGCAACGCGTCAATTTGACACAAAGTCAACATTATAATTACATATAAAAATTCAAGTTTTAACATACATGTTTTGGCTTAAGTGGACTTCCAGAAATAAGCAGTAGTTTATCCAGTGAGCTTAAAATAATATTAAATATCTTAATAATACAATGAACACTATGAAAGTTGGCATATGTCTTTGTTTATTGCTTATCTTAATATATATTTAATAAAAACAGTAGTATAAAATATAAAATTTATTTATTTTCATAATATTGTGTATTTTATTAAGAAATTTAGGGTTATTATTTAGGGTCAAAATCCAGATATTACTTACTGGAGTTGACCTTGATGTAAAATTACAAAGAAACTTACATTTTCATAGTAAATTATATTAGTTTTTTGGCTTAAAAATAAGCCTTTATTTAAATGATGTTGACATTATACCTGTTCCTTTTTAATTTTGCAATTATGTCTTAATATTCCACTGTGAGGATTTCTGGATATTGACCAATTAAAAGATTCAACAAAAAACAAGGGCTAACAGTTAATTACTCTAAGTAACACAGGCCAGTAGTTAATCACTCTTAGGAATGGTTTCAACCAAATAATGCGGGTTGAAGGTTGGTAGAATCAATGATTCAACAACCAAATCATGTCCTGGCATTAACATTTCATGCATTGCAATTAATTAATAGAATATGCAGTTACTGCTCATTAATTAGTCCATGTCAACAACCACCTCAAACATGCTTCTCATAATAATTACTATTCTAAACTCTAATGGAATCCTATAAATAGAGGGCTGTCATAAGAACTGTCATCTGCATTACATCTAGAAGAGTCCAAAATGGACTGGGCTGTCAGGCCAAACACTCTAAGATAAAAAGCCTTGAGCCTATTGTATTAGGGGAGCTACAATTAAGTGAAATAATCATCTCTGTGAACTAGTAGCCAAACACTTGCTAGCTAGCCCTGGAAGTGGCCCAGGTAGACATAAAGGATACCAATCTGTGAAAGATGTCAATTTAGCCTTCCATTAAAACCACCCTGAAAAACTGGGCCTCCTGCTGTGTCACCCTAATGCTACTTCAGTCTCTTCTAGTGTTGTGAGCTAACTCAGATAAAACACAGGCAGGCAGGTTGTCTTAAAGCCAGTCCATTAGAATAAAAAACTGATGATTCCTTATTGACTTGATGATTGATCCAAGTCTTATTTCCTTAACATGATCCTCTCTTAGGCTTTATTAGTGGAGAGCAAAAGATGATACTGTTGTCATGCAGTATAATTATCTATAGTAAAATATAGAGCCAACTATGAACATATATCCAGAAGTAGGAAGAACTGTCCCAAATCCTCTGGGCCTTGGTCCTTGTCAGACTTGCTACTTCTGATGACAACAAAATATTCCGGGCCAAAGGTTACGCTAAAGTCACAGGTTCTCTGTACTTTCCTAATGTTAGAAGACTTAGGATATCAGCTAGTGGATGATAAAAAATCATGGTCTGCAATTTTCTGACATTCACTATGAAAAATTAGCTTAGTTTTGGAAACGCCCAATTCCAACGGATAAATACTAAAATAATGTTGACTTACTGAATGTCAACAATTTGTCAACATTCAGTGAGTCAACTTGTGAAATGAATTAATTCTGGCAGTTGCCGTTGGTTTCATATCCCACTGTACAAGCAATAGGAAACATGGTTGTCACTCCAAAACTGGATGTAGTTGGGTGGCAACCCTGTTTTCTAGGGCAAGTTCCTTAGGTTGAAGCTCCTAAGATCAAAAGTGCAAAAATAAAAAATGGTACCCCCAAAAAGTGCAAAAATTGAAAATATCAAAGATCAAAGTACAAAAATTGATTTTATGAAAGTTAACTTTGAAGCAGAATAAAATACAGTTTATAATATAAACCTATATATTTTAAAATCTATTCTAGACTAAAGAGACCCCAAGGAATTAATTTCTGCCAAAAATATATATGCTATATAATAAAGATTCTTAAATTAACTGCTTTTAAAAGAAATTTTATTTTAGTTTCAAAAAATAGACTAGAATTTATATGTAACTGTATTCAATCAGATGTAAAATATGAAACTACACAGAAATCTGCTTTATAAACTATAAGTTAAATAAAAAAGGTTAATTTAATTTCCGGCTTATGTAAAACCATAATAATACATCAGTATAAGCAAAATAAAGGACTTTTCCTGCAAGATACAAGCATATGATTTTAGGTATTTTTGGTTTATTAGTGATCTTATTTCAATGATAAAAGTTATAGAAGTCTATCATTAAAATAATATAAAGTACATTACTTTCTTATTAAAACTATACTATACAGTTTTATACCTAATAAAAGATATAGTCTTATATCTTATTTATAAATCACAATATTCAAAGATATCAATAGCTGCCTCTTACATATCATAAAATTAAAACTTGAATATTTTTATGTTAAAAAACACTGTACTTCTACCAAAAGGTGATATAGATAGTTCAAAGTTGTATATCAAAGAGAAACATTTTATACATCTTATTTTGCTCTAATACATATAGTAAAAATATATAGTAGAATATAATTGAGGGTAAGAAAAGGAGAAGAGAAGAGAAGAAAAAAGAAAGTTTTTCTAATTGGTATCAGATTTTATATAATCCACTCTCTTGACAACGCACAAAATTTTTAAAAGTTTTGTTGGCCCCTTGGCTGTGCTAGGGGCCAAAAAACTTTAAATTTTTTGAGGAGGAATGAGAGGTGGCAAAGGAGAAAATTCAAAAGAGAAACCTTCAAAAACCCCCAAGAGCTTATTGCACTTTGGTTTAGGCACTTCAATTTCTGCACTTTGATTTGTGCACTTCAATTTTGTCCCCTGAAATAACATAGGGAAACATAGTACAATATTATATTAATTTAATATTTTTTGAAATTGCCTCCAACACACACCAATTTATTAATATTGCAAAAAAAACCTACTAAAAAAACTTTATTTCTTTTTTATATATTTAAATATCAGGTCTTAAAGAATCTACATGAGGAATTTCATAAGTTTTTATTAGTTATTTAAAATTTTATAAGCTTATAAAAAGTGTGACTAAATCTAAAAAGTTGATTTTCAATTTCCTCACTTTTGATTTGAGAAACTTAATAAAACATAATGAATAAAATATTAATTTTTTGCAAAAATTTAATATCAAGTGGTCCTAGTTTTTAGGTACCTTTTTGGATATTGACTTGACTACTTTTTGATTTCTGCACCCATTAAGAAACTATATGTAAATTTTTAAAGAAATTTTTATGTGACAAAATTTTATTTTTTAAAAAGAAAGAGCTTATAATACTATTTTATATTAAGATTTTAACAAAATAAATTCAAAAAATTGCCTAAAGTTAAAAAAGCTTTTTTAGCTCTTGATTTCTTTTTTTTACATATAGAAAAACATTTAAAATTTAAATTTTTTTAATTTTGATGTATCAAATATTAAATTGAAGATTTTTTTGCACTTCAATTTTTGCACTTTCAATTTTCCCCTATATTCAAAAGAATGAATAAATTCTATTTTAAAAACCAAATTAATTTAAGGTGTGTTTTAAATTGCATCAATTTGGGCACTTCAAACTTGGTTTTTCAATTTTAGCTCCTAGTAAAAACATTTTAAAAAAAGTCAACTTTAAGAAAAATTTTAAATTTTTTGGGAAAGTATTTTATTAAAAAAAAGTGTGGAGATCAAAAAAATCATTGATTTTATAGATTTTGATCTCCACACTTCAACTTTAGGCACTTGCCCATTTTCTATTGCCTGTGAGATAGGATGTGAAACCAACCAATGTGGTACCTGGATGTAATTATCAGAAAATGCACAATTGCCATAGCAAAGAAAATCAGCCAATTAATGGTCATAAACAGTGATTGATTAATCCATTGAATTTTTATTACACAAAATCTAATTAAATTTATAAATAATTATTATCAATAGTTAAATATGTGGGCTGTAAAATGCACTCTGTATTAATGTTTGTAGTTAGTGTTGATAGCTCCCTAATATAGACACATTCCAATTATAAAATTACATTGAAAAATGCCAAGTTTACAATGAATTTTATTATACAGAATTCATTGAGTTATGCACATAGCACTGAATTGACATTTCTGGCAATAGGGCCTAACATAGTTAACATTCAATAAAACAATTACAATTCAATGAAATATCAATAAAATACCAGTTTCAAATAAAAAAGTTACACACTGAAAATATAATATAATGCTATAATTCAGATGGCTATTAAAATGAGATTCTGGTGTATTTTTATTGCATTATGTTATTTTTGTATAATTGTAAGTTATTTATATAATTTTCAGTAATTGTCAATGAAATATATTCATTATCTAGAATTTCATTACCATACATTGATGATAGTGCTATAAAAACCAGTTTTTTGAATTGATTCAAACAACATGTCAAATATCTATAACCTAATCAACAAATTAGAGTCAGCTTCCAAAAAAGATTGTTGAGATTAAACATAACATCAGAGAAATTGTAGTGATTCAGCTGGGAAATGAAGGAAGGGATTTGGTATAGCAAAATAAAACTTCAAATAATAGTCTGGGAACAATAATCCAAGAGGAACACAAGGAAATAGTGTTAAATCTTCAAAGGGAAGTTCTCAAACGTTTGAAATAGCAATAAAAGTTATAACTCATGAGAGTTTGAAAAAAATAATAATAGAAGGAATAATCAAAAAGTCAAATTGATTTAAGGAAATGAGAAAACAACAGGAATAAACAGAAATCAAGAGGGAGTGAATCAAAAAGAAGGAAATGAGAATATTCAAATGGAAAAAAGATGAAACCAAAGAGAATTAAGAACAATCAAGAATCAGAAGTGCTTCAAGAAATAAAAAATGTTTATCTAATGAATTCAAGAGGAAGCAAAAGTTGCACATAAAATAAGGAAGCTCAAGTCCAGGAAATCAAATGAAGAGCAATCAATGCTAATGAAGTTAGCCAAAGGGGCGCCTATGGCTGAGGGGGCTGCAGGGGAAAGAATAAGTAAGTTTATTTATCTTTATCTTACTTTTACTTTACTCAAATCAAGGAATGGGGAAGAGGTTGTTGAGGTGGCAGCCTACACACCCAGTGGTGTATATGGGGGTTACCAATCATTGTTAGCCCCTGTAATTAAAAAGTAATCAAAATGAAAATAAATCAAATTATTCAAAAGAACAGAAATCAATATGCAACAATCTAAGCAATAAATATGTAACTTGAAGCGCTGGAATGAAGTTCAACTTGGGTCAGAGAAGCCTATGAAGTAGGCACAAGTATTAATTTCAAAGGAATGATTAATATTCAAATGAATGCCAAAATGAATTTTTATAAACTTTTTTGAATGTGTTAAACAATTTCAATTTCAACTATTGTTATGGATCCAGGTCCAACCAGTCAAGATTACCATTATCTTGCCCTTGAATCTTATTACTGTTACCTTCCTGTGACAAAGCTTCAAGGAGCTTTGCCTCCAGGGAGGCAATTTTATGAGACAACACATTTTTGTCATCCTGCCAATGAGCCATGATCTCAACACTATTTTCCTCCCTTGCTCTTAAAGCCTATATTCCACAATTGGCCATTACTTTCACTTTCTGTAAATTTTTCAAGTCCAACCAACAGGTTCCAAGAATCCCACAAAAAGATTATGTTTCCTTGAGCTGGAGTCCCTTCATTGGCAAAGTAATTGAAATACAGCTCTTTGAATGCCGCTTTTACTTCTACCAAGGCTTCCTCAGGCACAGTCTTTGTGACCTCCAGACTTGCCCAAGCTTCCTCAAGAGAACTTGTAGGAACTTTTTTCTGGTTGCTGCTGTTTCCACGCAAAGTACTCAAAATTCTGCCCTTTCAAAAGATAATAAAGAAGTCATGGTAATTGAAAAAGTGATTAAGGAGAAAGCGTCAAAATCAACAATATATCTTTATTAAATTTTAGATGTTTTTGCTTATATACCATTCAGGGTATATTTGGCTGAAAACTCCTCTGGTTCCTGAATCAACCTATGATTCAAATCACATGGTCTATGACATTCAAGTCATAAAAACCTAGATCTTTACCTAAAAGATCCCCTGTAATTCTCAACCTATGAAAATTAAACTACAATGAGAAAGAGTCACCTGACATCATTCATCTCAATGTATCAATTTGGCATGGAGCTTCCTCAGCTCCTGGCGCCCAAACCCTGTGGAATACACATATTCCAAAACTCAGCTATCAAATTTCCAACTGGGAACCATCTGATCAAACCTAAACCTCTAGACATCATTGCCTTTATTTAGTTATCTTTGCATTTAATGGTTTTTTGTGTTAAATTATGTTAAAACACTTCAAAACTTGAACAAGCACCACCACAGCGCTTATAACCCAAATTCAGGGGTTTAATTTTGGCTAACCTCAACCAAATTTCTTGACACAGTCAAGGCAATTAAACAATATAAATAATTCCTCATTACTTAAATTTCCATGAGTTTATTAATTAACCTTCTCAGTTAAATAAACCATTTTTGAGACGCCTAGTCCCCAATATTGTTTCAGCCAATCTTGCCTCAATTTTACAAGCTTGAATCACCTGGCTAACCACCAATAATCTATTATTTTATTAAATATAGATACAAAGTTTCAAGGAATCTTCATCCAAAGAATTCAAGTCAAACCTATCTATATGAAATAAACAGCAAAAACAGAATAACTTTATATTTTGGAGTATTTTATTTGGCTAAATACTTGACAGTGACTGTTGTATGGTCACAACTATGAGCTCATAATAAATAAACATGTAAAAAAGTTAATTGTAAGTTCCACAAGAAAACATCAAAGTAGCAATTTTCAATAATTTAATAAAATCAATATCAAATTAAATGGAGATTCTTTTTTAGTCAATAAGATTAAAATTTTATTCATATCTTTTGAAAAGGCATGGGGGCTGATACCTCCTAAATTCCTGGATCCCCTCAATCAAATTTTCAAATACATCCTATAAAAATAGTTAATCATTATATACAAGAAAAAACTTCTTATTTTCAGAAAGCTATACTTCACAGCAACTGAATCTTTCTGTTTACCTTGGGGTAATAATACACTGCATCATGAAAGCCAATATGAAGAAGCTGGATGACGTCCCTTTTCAAATGGATGTCTGCTGTCTGGCACTGGATAAAATGAAGACACCACAGGGCTAACAAACCATAGAGCATGTCTATATGACTGTTTTACTTTAGCTTTTTTGTATGGATACACAATACCTCCCAAGAACCAAATCCTAATCAATTCACGTTTGCAACTGCCTTTTATAAGACTCTCAGCCACCACCAGGGTGCTGAGCGCCATCCCTCTAGCAATTGACGCCAGAGTTGTCCACCACATACAGAAGAGTATGTGGTCCCAATTGGACACATTAGCAGAAAATATAATTTTGGGGTATAAGTCCCAGGAATAATCACATTCCCCTTGCAACTTGCATTACCCATTAAACTGCTTTCTTTTGCAGTTTATATTTTACTTTATTTTTTATTTTTTATTTATAATTGTGGTGCAGGGCGCCACTCCCTGGTATTGCCTTATCTGGATTGATTCCATATTTAGAAAAGTATAAGGGGAACTGCTGCCCTTTTTTGTAATCTATCCCAGAGATTAACCTATCAAAATTACATAGCGTCAATTCTGATTAGAGACCAATTGACACACCTGCGGCTAGCCGCAGATGCGTCAGAGAGTGACCCATTGGAGTGGGTCTTCTATTGGCAATTAGTGACCAATTGGAGCATCTGCGGTTAGCCGCAGATGCATCAATTGGTGATCCATTGGAAGGGGTTTTATTAATGGCAATTGACAACCCAGCAATTGTCCACTATGTGAATTGGTAAATCAATCTTCTGCCCCTCTTTCTGCCAATATGTGAACCCTAAAGAGAGCAGTCTGAAACCCTATTCTACACTCAATTCCCCAAAGACGGCCCTACTATTGCAGCAACCACCTGACTCCAGGTCACATGTCTAAATGTTCCCTTCTTGCCCAATCTAACCCCTTTCCCTCTAAATATTCTCCAAAATGTATCAGCCCTCTAAGAATAGGCTCATTGTCTGATAGTCTAGACCCCAGTTGGTATGACTCACCTTTTCTTTTCCCTTTTCTTCCTTCAAGTATAAAAAACCCCAAGAGGTCCCCAATAAACATAATCATTCACCATAACAACATAACAATTGACTTATAAATCTTAGACTACTTGCAGAGCCCAAAAATAGAGGTTCTGTTGAGTAAGAAGAATTTAGTCTTGTTGTGTTTCCAGTTGCTCAGCTACACTCCACCCATCCCTGTAACCCTTGAGCACCACAATAATAGTAATATATAATTAGGTTAATAATAATAAAGAGACAGTTTATTAAATTAAACACGTGTAATAGTAAAATATGATTTGAAAATTTGTTTATTTAGTTGATTGTCAAGTACAGGTTCATATATTACATAGTTAAACAAAAAAGCTCTATTTATACAAGTTGAACTGCTTGCTCCACTTATATTTTACATAAGTGATTGTTTAGAACTTGAATTACTTTTTCCTTTTAATATGATTTGATAAATAGATTCACTATGCTTAAATCCATGTCATAAATAAATATTAGTAAGATATATATGGAAATCATTGGTTTTTGTGTATAGTGGCTATAGTGGCACTAATCAATAAGAATCAGGTGATGACTCACAAGGTCCAATCTGTTGCTTTAAAAAAAGCTATTGTACTAAAAATAGTTAACATTTATTCAACTAAAATTAATATATTTCTATATTTTTATTTATTTATTTATTTATTTATTAGATCTACAGTCAATACAATATTTGCTGCATTATAATATAAATATGTGTCTCTGTATCCAATATAAATAATTTTACTTAACTTTTGTACAAATTATTATACTGTAGTTTTAAAATCTATGGCAACAAGTGAAAAAAATTCAGATTTAAACACAATGAACTCAGATTTTAAAAAAATAAAATAAACAAATTTATATTGTTTTGCAATAGATTTGAATTCATTTAAATTTTGTTTAAATCTGAGTTCATTGTGTTTAAATCTGAATTGTTTTCACTTGTTGCCATAGCCTTAAAAACTACTGTATATCTATAATACAATTTAACGTCACATTGTTTATGAATAATAATTTCTAAGTCCAAATAAAAACAAAATAAATAAAAAAACAATTAAAACCAGAGTTCTCATTTATCTGATCAATCAGGGGCAAGGGCTTTGAGGAGGAAGGATTTGGAGTGCTTGTAAAAAGCTGCCACCACATCAGGTGGCATCACAAATTGACTAACCTCAAGAATTTTATTGAGACTGTTGGTTTCCTGTGGGAGCCCCTTATTAACCTTATTCTTGATTCAGCCAAACACCTCCTTAATTGGATTCAGAAATGGGGAATAGGGCGGAAGGAAGAGGAGTCTCATTGGGCAGTCAGCCAGGTGGTGGCTGGCTGAATGGCTATTTTTATGATTGGCGAGAACTCAGACACAACCAGATCCACTTTGTGGAGCTCAACATTATCCAACACAACAATGTTGGTTGTACTGCGGTAATTGATCCAGAGATACTCCTTGACAGTTCAGAGAAAATCAAGAAATGTCCTGCTGTTATGGGAACCCTTGATCATCTGATACTGGTCCAACCCGTGAGGACCAAGAAGCGCTACCATGGAATAGGTCTGGGAACAGACAGCTGCACAATGGGCTACACCGTCCTTGGACCCCTTCTTGACCCACCCATGCCTAGACCCAAGTGAGGAGGAAACCAATAATTTGTTGATGTAGAAGAACAGGACATTCTCAGTCTCCTTTAGTGCCAGATATGTCTTGGCATAAATGCGTTAATCCTCAATGGTCTTTTCATTGTTTCTGTTGCACAGCAAAACTCCCAGTACTTTCCAGGAAAACCCAAATCAACCTTTGTTTTGTAAACAAGGGTTTTGGAAACAGAAAGCCCAAACTCTGTGACAAAAATTGATTAGACAGCAAGTGAGTCCAGGTGAAAATCCTTGGTAACCCACTGTTTTATTGTGTCAATATGCACAGGCTGCAAGAGTTTGGGCTGCTGCTTAGCCTTGGCAGATTTTGCAATTTGCCTGGTGTTGCCATACTTGGTATTGCTGTTTGCAATGTATCTGGCTTTGAAACCAAATTGGGACACAATATCCTGAACTGCCATTCCCTCATTCAAGCAGTTGAGGAGAGCTTCACGCTCACTATCTGTCAACTGACTCCATCCCTTGGCAGGTACCACAGCTATCTGGCTAGAAGGCTCAACACAGGGGACAGGGACCTTTGTGCAGAAGGTGGGATCACTATTGCTTGCAGTGACGCTGTCAATAGTGTAATTCATAACAGGTACATATGGCTCCTCAGTTGTGGCCAATGGCCCATATGATGTATCAAAAACACAGGGGTAGGAAGTGGCAACTCTTGGATCCAGAGTGCGGGGCTGGGTGACAACAGGGTATACAGTGGAGGTATATGTAACCTCATTATTAATGATGACCTTTGTATGGGAGACTTTGATGGAAGGCCTTGAGAAGGCTTCTGTCTGGAATTCAGGCTTGTTGTTTTGGCTTGGGATGCAGAAGGTGGTTGACTGGCACTGACGCCTTAGGAGGCCTGTGTGTTGGCATTACTCCCCTCAAGTTGTGTTCTGGGTCTATTCTTGGACCCTCTGGGATGCCCTTGTGAACAGGCTGTCCTGTGGGCTGGTGCAGGATCTGGTTAGGAATTGAATTATATGTCCATAAAAATAAAATAAAAGATAAATTTTATAATAAATGTTTATTTATTTATATTTTAGGATTAGTTATTGGTAGTTGTTTTCTTTTGATTTTGCCTTGAATAGTAACCAAATTTCTATATCTGTAATTTGAAGTGTATAATATTGTATACTTTCTGGGTTTGGATAATTTTAAAGTTTAATCACTTTTATGTCTAAACATGGTTATTGAGATTGTATTTTCACTTGATTTTAGTCATGGTGGAGCTTTTTTATTTGGTTTGGCGTTTCCTAGTGTGCTTACTTTACATTGAATTTGGATTCCAGTTCCTGAAATTATTATTTGAGTTTACTAGTGGCATTTATTTATGATTCAAAATTTGGTTCATGGATTTGACAATCCTGGAAATCTAAAAAAACAGTCAACTTAATGAAATGGTTGATGGATTTGAACGCTTCAAATCTGATTCCAGTTAGTTCATTTCATCCATTGGAAATATGCAGTTCAACTTGAACTTTGCAAAGTGTCTATGAGTTCCTGCATTTTTAAAAATCCAAATGAAATTACAAAAAAATCAATTTAATTAAAAAAGGCCATCTTGCAAAAAGTGATTTAAAATTTGGACCAAGGATTTAAAAATTGTTGTATTTGTAGCAGTAAAGGGTGCTAATTTCTACAAACAGTTTGTCAGGAACCTATTTCTTAATACTATACCTGTTGATGGTATAAAGGTAGCCTTTAGATAGGACAGAATACTATAAGGTATTATGATAAAACTAGTGCTTTATTTGATAGTGAGGTGCCTATATAGTATAAGGTGGGGGAATTTACACCAGGGGAAAGGAGGCTCAGACAGAAGGACTTTCCTAATGGAGCAGAGTGGACAGGCACATTAGAAAGTCCTGCGCAATGGAATAACTGGTTTCACACGGCTTTCCTTATGGAAGCAAGTGGCTCCATTTACGTTGTTTCTATAATTAACATCAGAAGTAAAGCCTGTGTCTGAAGCGCATTCAATAGATGACTTGAACACCCATTTTATGGGCGTTTTAAACATAGTTACCCTTATTAGAACTGTGTTGAGAAGAAGCAATTACACAATTGTTTTGTAGCTCAATCCCTAAGTGGACAACTTAATGTCTAATCCATTCAGGATCTGCAAAATTTCCCTCCACTAGATTAGACACCAGGCTTAAAAATGGCAAGCGTCTCAAGATGGTGGCTATGGTGAACAGTAGCTCTAGAAGATTTTCAAGAAGAGCCTTGGAGAAAGTGCAAGTGGTAATTCCAAAGAGGCGCAAGCCTACCAGGCCAGTGGAGGTGGAGAGGTCAACAGCAAAGCAGGTAGTCCTGCATGATGTGGACAGCAGCTATCTGGACTAGGGGGTTCAGCTAGATAAGCTACTGGTGCCTCAGCTGGTCTTTGTGGGGATAGACCCATTATTTGCTGCACTGTTCCTAGCGTTGGGTGAGCCCAGGGAGGTAACAGGAACTGGATTTCAAAAGATTAACAATATTCATTGGCTGTTCTCCATGTGGGCGGCAGAAGAATACTTGAAGACTCAGTTGAAGAAATTCTAATTTGAGGGTCAATTGCTCTCAGTCTTACAACAGGGAATAGTATCCAACCTAGTGAAGTCAATCCTTTGCGATTGGGCAACACCTGGGATTACAGAAGCTCAACCAGTCAGTTGGAAGACCTCTGATAACTTTGAGCAGCGTCTTTGGCAAGCCTTTCATGAAGTGTTGAAGTTGTACATGGTGGGGGTTACTGCTCATCTGGTACCAAGTGCAATGGCTGGCAACCTTGTTCTTTGAGGGACCAACCACTGTGATACCAAGAGAGAGGAGAACATGGGAGTCTTCCTTGAGTGGGGCTTGTCTGTTTTCTACAGGGTGGGTGATCAGGTCCCAGTAGAGTATCCCTTTAAGAGAGTTTTCTGTGGGACTTAATCTTCTTGGGGGTTGCCTTTCCTGCAGAAATTGGGGTCAATCACATGTCTTGTTTGGTGGGGGTTTGTTGCCCAATCCTTGGTCATTGGCTTTGTAGATCTGTAGGTAACCAGTTATTTTTCCTAGCTGCCATTCAGGTGGTATAACAGTTGTTGAGATATTCAAAGAGTCTTGTCAGTCTCTAATAAGCACTTTGTTCCTTTATTCTTATTCCTTATACTTTGGTGCATCACTACCTCAAACAGGACAATAACCCATGGAATTTTTAATTAGGCTTTTTTTTGGATTTTTGTCCTCATTAGGGCTTATTCTTGATTGCAAGGAGTAGCACACATATATTGAGTGTGTACTCTAGTGATCAATTGCCCGGAATGGGGCTCCTTAAGGGTAAAGGAGTTGGGGCCAGTCTTCTGGATAACTTGAACTGGGCCCTGCCAAAGGGCGGCCAGTTTGGATTCACAACCATACTCTCTATTTCTGAAGAAGTAGACTGAGTTGTCTTTTAGGTAAGTGGGTAAGCAGGGCGTTTAGATGCAGCTTGTTCTAGGTCCTGAAGCTTATGGTTTAAGTTTACTGTGTAGGCCTCCAATTGCAAGCAAATAAGGGTTTGTACCAGCTTGTTGATATATGCCTCTGGGGACACAGCCAGGCTGGGTTTTACCAATGGATATAGTAAAGGGGGAAGTCCTGGTTGCCCCCGTAGAGCAGTTGGAAGGGCGGCTTGCTAGTGGCACAATGGTACCCAATGTTATATGCAAAGATGGCCACAGGCAGGAAGGTATCCCATTCAGTCTCATGTTAGTGACTGAGCTTCCAGAGTATCTGGACCAGGCTCCCATTGGTGCGCTCTACCATGCCATTTGTCTGTGGGTGGTAAGGAGTGGATAGTGTCCCACAAATTCCCATCAGTTGGTTGAGGCAGGGGATGATATAACTGGTGAAATTGGTACCATTGTCTGTCAGCAGGATCTGGGGGCAACCATGTTTTTATATGATATTCTCCAGGATGAACATGGCTGTCACCAGTGCCAATTGGTTGGGAATTGCCTTGGCCTCTACCCATTTAGTCAGATAATCAACAGCCACAATGATGAACTTGTTGCAACTGTTGGTAATTGTCAGGGGGCCCACTACGTCAATGGCTACTATGTGGAAGGCAAACCCAGGGTGTACAAGTCTGTGTTAGAACTTGGAAACCTTAGGTCTCTCAATGTTGCAGTCATGACAGGTGGCCAGTGTATCTTCTACATCAGTGTGCATTCCTTCTCAGAAGCAGTGTTGTTGTAGCAGGGCTAACATCTTCTGTATACCACCATGACCAGTAGTCTTGTGAGCAGCCACCACTGAGTCCATGCATAGATATGGGCGTATGTAAGGTAGCCAAGAGTCTCCACAAAGCTCCAGGAGTTGTCCCTTAAAAACCTTGGTATCAACAGCTAGCTTCTTGAGAGCTTTCTGTATCTCTACCGGCTCCTCCCCCCACAAAGAAGGACCCTTCATAAGCTTGTCATAGAGAATGTCAGCCATGGATATACTAAGACAACAGTGAAAAGGCGGGAGAGACATTCAGCATTCTGGTGGGATGCTCCGCTTGATTAACAATTTTGTAGTCATAAGCCTGAAGTTTAATGGCTTAACGCACCAGATGTCCCTTGGGGTCCTTGAGGGTCTTCAGCCATTGCAGGGAGGCATGGTCCATTACAACCATGAAATGTACCCCATGGAGGTAGACTCTGATTTGTTGATAGGAGTATATTACAGCCAGGCACTCTCAGTATGTGAAAGTTAGTTTCTCTCATGGACATTAAGCGTACACAAGCAGTATCCCACATGGTGATAAGTCCTTCAGAGTCCAGTTGGGAGAGGAAACCCCCAATTGCAGTCAGGCTAGCATCTTTATGAACCACAAACAGCTTGACAAAGTCAGATTAGGCTAGCACAAGGGGCTGTAGTCAGTGCTCCTTTGAGAGCATAGAAAGCAGATTGGCACGCTGGGCTCCAGAAGAACTCATTATCAGCTTGGAGAAGCTGAAAAAGAGGGTCACTCAGGGATGCAAAGTTGGGGGAAAAAGTGGTGATATTACCCAATCATCCCCAGGAAGATCTGCATGATCCGCTTATTGGCCGGAATCTGCATCTTCTCAATAGCTTCCACCTTCAGAGGTACAGGCCAGAGTCTATCTTGACTAATGATGAATCCCAAGAACTCAAGATGCTCTTTGAAGAAGTTGTGCTCGTGTGGCTTGAGCTTGAGATTAGCTGCAAGTAACCTCTGGAAGACTTCTTCCAAGTGCTGCAGATGATTGTTAAAAGTTTGGGAGAACAAATTAATGTCATCCAGATAGACCAGGACAATGGTGAGTTTGATGTTACCCATTACTGCGTCCATAGCCCGTTGGAAGGTAGCCAGGGCATTGGAAATACCTTGGGGCATCCTTGTGGGTTAGAATAGCCCTTGGTATGTGATGATTGCACATTTCTCTTGGTCAGCAGGGGTAGATTAATCTGCCAGTACCCACTGATAAGGTTTATGGCACTAAAAAACTTGTTGCCACCCAGTCAGTCCAAGGTATTGTTGATGCAAGGGAGAGAATATAAATCCTTCTTGGTAACAGCATTCAGACAGTTGTAGTCAATCACCACACGGTTGGTACCATCCTTTTTTTTGACAATCAGGAGAGGGGAAGCCCAAGGGCTTATACTGGGGACCAGTAAGCCAGATCCTAATAGTTTCTGGAGCTCCTTGTTGGCTACAGCATGATTGGCTTGACTATGCCGTATAGGTCTGGAGCTCCTTGTTGGCTACAGCATGATTGGCTTGACTATGCCGTATAGGTCTGGAGCAGATAGATGGGCTGCCTTGGGTGTCAATATGATGGGCAACATCTGCAGCCTTGCCCAGGCCATAATCATCCTTGGCAAATACACCTTTATACTGAGCAAATAGATCCATGGCTTGATCTTTTGCTCTTCTGAGAGGCAAGATAGGAAGTTGCAGCTTATGACTGCTAGCACCAGTGGTTGTTCACAGGGTAGGCCTAGCTCAGAGAAGTCCACAAAGGGGGCGGTCTCCTGCAGGTTGTCATGCTCTTCCAGTTGTATATAAGCCAGGAGTTAATGCTTAGACAACCATGGCTTCACAACTCATGTTGGCCAAGAGTATGAGCACTTCCTTATCACTTGGCATGATGATGCCTGGTGCAACCCATGGTTCTAGTCTGGAGGCGTTATTGATGCCAAATATTTCTCCATTAGTACCAGCAGGTAAAGCCAGCAAGAGGCCTGTATTGTGGATCACCTGAGGGCCAGGTGGGATAGTCACATTACAGGAGGCGTAGACTGGGATTCCTTTGGCTTCCCCAACCAAGAGAGGTAGCACATTAACCTTATTACTACTCAGTGTATAGGCCACTGGCAGTTCTCTATCTGTGTACTACAGGTTGATGTAGTGCAGACAGCGTAAGGGTAGGTCAGAAGAGTGGTCTCCATGATAGAACATGGGGATAGAGCGGCCCAATATCCCAAACGTATGGTCTCTATGGTTTGTCACAGTGCCATACTGGACCATGAAACTATTCCCAATAAGAATGTTGTAGCTGTTGTTTTCCAGAACTAAGCAGGAGCAGTGACCATTAGCTTCTCAAAGCAAAGAGGGAGGGAAGAATATGCTCCTTTTTCTCTGGTTTTCTGTGGCCCAGCAGTACCAAACTCTTCATGATATGCTAGGTCCAGTTCCAGTTTAAGCTTCTTAATCAGCTGTGAGTATATGATGCTTCCAGGAGCACCTGTATCCAGTATGGCCCAAATGTGGGTTTTGTTTACTACCAGGTTGATATAGGTAAAATCCTGGTGGTCCTCTCTGATCTCCACAATCTTAAAGTCCTGTTGGACACTAAGTCTTTTGATCTTCTCCAGGAAGTTATCCATGGCAGCTCTCACAGCTGGGCTAGCTTCCTTGAGAGACTCTAGCAGGGCTGAGACGTGTACTGTCCAAAGCAGCTTGACCAGTTGTTCAGTACTGTCCTCCTCATGAGTGACTTCAACACATGGTTGAGCCAGTTGTTTGGCATAGGGTAAGGACACTGTTTTCTGATTTATTTGGAGTATAACCACCTCAGGTTGAAGTGTAGTCCAATGAGTTCAAGTGTTAACAGTGAGGACTCAATGTAAGAGGTCCTCTTGAACTCTTTCAGACACCATCCTCAAGTATTGGTTGGGAGTCAAAGTTAATCAGGGAGGGTTTGTCCTTAGGGGTTGCCTCAGAGGAAATTAAAGCGGCAGGCCTATGGGCAGGTTTGTCAGGGGCAGCGGTATGGGGGGAGATTAGGGTGTCAAAATTACAAAGGCAGCCAAGGATTTCTCCTTGTCCTGGCTGCTTAGTAGTTTTTTTATGACAGATCCTCATTGTCCTCCTCAATATCAGTGTCCCTGGCATAGTCCTCCTCAGCGTCTTCCATACCTACATGGTGGACCTTTTGATGAGGGTTCTTACATTCCTGAGAGAAATGGCCAGTCATACCACATTTGAAGCAAGTACAGGGAGCCTTGTTGGCTGGGGAGGGTCCAACCTTGTTGGAAGGCTTGGGCATCTTCACAGCCACATAGGGTCTATAACCATCTTGCTGGCAGGGTGGTCTTCAGGAAGAAGGATCTCAATTTCTCCTTGTAGGTGCGTAGAAGACAAATCAGATTTGGCACAGTGTGAGCATTGTAAATACCCTACTTAAGAGCCAGAGATAGCTCCCATTTTACCCATACCACATTGAGGAGTGCTGACTGCACTTCAATAAACTGCACAGCGCTCATAGATGACAGGGTTTGAGCTTCAAGGTAGAATCTAGAAGTAAAGTCTTCCGGAGTCTCCCCCACCTTTAGCTTGGTATTGGCAAAGTACATCTTGAAACTAAGAAGGGCCTCCTGACTACCAAATTCTTCTGTCAGGGCCCTGGAAAGGTTGGCAAAAGTCCAGCCATTCTCAGGGAGTTGCGGTAAGATAATGGTTTGGGTTTCAGCATTCAGACAGTTGATGATTTTGGAATCCCTCATGGCATTGTCAGCACCATACATGGAGTTCTGGTATGGGCGTAAGAACATGGCCACTGTTGGGTTCCTGGTCACCAGTCCCCATAGTGTGTCCTGGGTTGTAGCCAGGGACCGGCTTGGAGGAGTTGTCATTCTCCAACAGGGGTGAAGGGTTGGTGAGAAGCTTATACTTGGCTTTCATAAGAGCAAACTCCTCCAGTACCTTCCAAATCACCAAGCAAGCATCTCCACTGTATACCTGGACTTCAGCAGGCGCCAGCCCTTCTGTAGGCCAATACCAATCCTGTAATAGTCTTTCAAACTCTTCTCTGATGAACTCTCTTCCTCTATTTATCATCTCCAAATGCCTTGTCACCTTCTCCCACTCCTCCTGGGCCAATTTACTAGAGGCAAACTTCCTGCACCGTAGGCAATAGGATTCCTCATCCCCTGGGCTAGGATAAAAAATATGGGGCAATTGACTCATGAGACTTATATACTCTTTTCACACGGGAAATCCAGATAGGGGTTGTAATAGGTGCTTTCTTCTCTGTCAGAAGGAAGATCCCTTTAGAAACCTTCTGAGACATAGCCTTGAGGTAGGGAATAAGAAAGGGTTTGTGCCAATACCTGGAGTCCTTCAACAATATCTTGGACTCCTTGTACTTGGTCTTTGTATCCTGCTCTTTGGTCTTGGGCTCCTGTGCTTTGGTCTTGGGCTTCTGCACTTTAGTCATGGGCTCTGGCGTCTTAATCTTAAGCTCCTGTGGTCTGACCCAGCTCTGGCTTCCTATCCTTGGTCTTCTGCTCCTTCTTTAGCTTTGGTGGCCTTTGTAATCCACTTGATCCAGTCCCTGAAGAGTCTCAGATAGCTCTTCCTTTTATAGCCTTGTTTCAGACCAAAAACCTCTCTTAGAACTCTGGTTCTTCAAAGGTTAAACTATCCTGTTTTTCTTCTTCTATAATATATTAAACCTTTAAACTTACTTCAGACAATGAAATTCCTGAATTTTCTGCTTCTGCTCCTCATTTTTTAGGTTTTAACTCTTAAGTTAAAGCCCTTAAAAAACTGATTAAATAGACTCTGGCTTGCAGCCAATCAAATGCCTTGCTTCAATGGTTTTGCCAAAACAGTTTACCTGGATGACCCGTCCCTGACCCTGGTTCAAACCCAAAGGTGTCTCACTCCGGGTAAACAACTGCTCTGTGTTTCAAACAGTTTTGCTGTAATTCCCGTCACGTTTCCCCAGCAAATCTCAAGCGCTTGCACATGTTTTACTCAGGAAATTTTTGACCCTTTGATTTTTTAACATTTCTCCGTGTTTTTTTCAACGTTTTGCACTTTTGAACCTGCCTGTTGCTCGTTGTATTGCCTTTCCTAGTTGTTCTTGGCAAAATTTGCTCTTTTGCCCTCACAGCTTCTCGGTTCTTCTTCCAGCTTCTTTCTGGTCTATTTCCTCTTTAATCCCTTTTCTAAAAATCACATATAGTTTTATATGATTTTCAAATTCTTTTTTAATTATAACCAAGCAGTATTTAATTATTCTTTAACTGCTTCTTTATATCCAAATTTCTTCTCAAAAGTCACTAAACCAGCCCTTCCAGCCTCTGCATCCAGTCCATCTAGGTCATCCTCTCAGCTCTTCAGTTCTTCAGCACCAACTTCTGGTCCTTTGGCCATCCTACACTATGATCTGCTAGACCTTCATCATGTCTTCTTGTCCTTCTGCTTATCCTTAACCAGTTCCTCACCAAATCCTCACTAGGAACCTCCTTTGTTCCTTTAACACACCGAACCACATTGGTCCATTCCATTCAATATGAATTAACAGTTCATCAACTAGCCTTCACTGTGACCAAACAGTCCCTCTTGCTAGTTTTCTCTTCTAATTCCGTGAACCACCTTGTTTCTTTATCTCAGCCCCCATTACCAGAACTTGTAGACCCAGGAATGAGTCTACATTAAACTGGCGTTTGACTGGGACCTTGCAAGTGGCAGTCCACTTAGGACATTCAACCATAGATCAATGTCTATGTGTTGTCTTTACTCACCCAGGTGATTAATTCTGGGCTTTGAGTTTCAGAGTAATCAGCTCTACTTCCCATAGGCCTGATCACACCAAGTTCTGCAGCTTGCTTCCCCAAGCAAGCCACCTTGGTGACACCTCTGAGCAAATCTATAACCTCCAATGCTCACCTTGGGGTTTCCCCAAAGTTCCCATAGGGGCATAAACGAGGACATCATACCATTCTTTTAGGTAGGGTGCTTGCTCACAGACCTCCTGTAAGTGTATCAGGGTACGTTGAGCCCTCAGAGCTCTTCCCCTCCCTAGCAGCCTGCGTTACCCGCCAGGGGTCCAAACCTACTCCCCCCCCAGACAGACAAAGTTCCCTGCTTGCTATTTCAGTCTTCACCCTCCAGCAGTCACAGTTCCCTGCTAGGTGAAGCACTATAGCCCAAAGCAGCCAACATCTTCTGCTGGGTGGAAGCAGCATCTGCCTCTGGTAGTCCTTTGTTACCTACCAGCCAGGCCTTACTTACCCTAGTAGACCATGTTACCTGCTAGGCTCACCTTACTTACCCCTAGCAGCCCTATGTTACCTACTAGTTTACAGCTTTGCCAGCTAACCATACATTGTCACTCTTCAGCATATTGTCTTTATTTGAAGCCAAATCAACCCTCGCCTGCAAAACAGCACACATGTGGATCACCACAGCCACATTACTCTTGTGGTCAAACTTGGGTAGATTGATGGGCTTGAAGTTGTTGGAGTCATGTTGGAGGGAAACAGGTGTGATCCTCACTGGATAATGGGTGAGACAGGAACAGCTGAGGATGGAGGCAGCAAACCTAGCCTCAGAAGCATGTTGACAATTTTCCTCTCGCTGTGCTGCATGTTCACCTTCTCTGTCCTTAGCAGCCCCAGAGGCTTCAGGGGTGGCCAGGAAGTCGTCCTCAGACTCCAACACTGGCTCCAATACTTGTACAGTGTTGGGAGCCAACTGAGTGTGGCCATCATTGCTTTTGTAGCTATGATAGAGATTGGGGCTGGAAGACCTTTGTGGACTGTGGAGACTCTTGGAGTTGAGGGACATAGCCTGTAAGTTGGTGGCAATAATCTTACTATCCATTATATCCAATTGGCTCTGGAAGGCGTCCAGGAGAAATTTCTGCTTATCCAGCTCATCTTAATAGACCTTGTTCTCCTGACAGGCGATATCCAAGTCATCTTCCAGTGAGGTAATGCGCTTATCATTGGTGGCAAGCTCAGCTTGAAGCAAGGCTACCACTTCCTTATCCTTCCTGGCTTGGACATGGCTATCAGCTCTGTCATGCAATTGTCAAAGTTTGAGACAATCTTGAAGCTCTGACACAGTGTGGTAGCCATTGAACAGGAAGCCAAGATTGGCGCTTTGCTGGACCAGTTCCCTCTGCATCTTCTTGTAGTGATCAAAGAGCTCAAGGATGTCATGGCCAAGAAGGTGACTAGAGGGGGAGTTGTCTGTAGTGGTAGACGTGGGGGTGAACAAAGGGATGGTGGCAAGTCAAGAGGCTAGGACTTTCACCTCATGAGTCAGGCTTCAAACCATGGGGCCAGGTTCAAGCACGTGGTTAGTAACCAAACTAATCCAATTAGTGTCTACACCCTGATAGGTGAGGGTCTGTAACACATGCACTGGAACTAGCTTAGCTATTCCCCTCTTGATGGCGTCAACCCAGTACAGCATGGTATTCTGGGTATTGGTAACTTTGGCCAGGAATATATTCACAGTGGTGAAAATTATTGCCAAGCTCAGAGTAAAGGACCTGGAGGAACATTTGTTGGTTGGATACCAGTATTCCTTGGTTGTGCACTAGGCTTTGGATACAACCCAGGTGCATTTGGTTGTGACATACAGCAGGGTGATTTAACTGTTGTAAATAGTCCTTGATATGTTTGAAGGTGTGGAGGTCACAACAAAGTTGGTCAGGGTTTACCTAGGAGAGGTTCTGAAAGCAAACCAAGGAGTTATCAGCAGAAGGTTGCTTAATAGCCAGATTTTAGAGCATACACCATTGCCAGCAGCACCAGAGTCTATGGCCTGGATGGCACTACAGATGACATCCTCATAAGGAGAGAAGTTGGTGTTTATCTCCAAAGGGGCAGGGGCTTGCAGGATCAAGGGTTGACCAAAAACAATGGCTTGGGGACGCTGATGTTCTGGCATGAAGTGGCTAGAGGGGCAGGCCATAGGAAGTGCCTGCTCTTTCCCCAGAATGGGCGGAGGTAGCAGTGAAGGCTGGTGCCTAGTGATAGGTGGAAGCACTGGCAGCAGGCTCAGCCAGGGGCATTCCTCCCTCTTCATTGAAAGAACCACAGAGGTGGGGGCTGTTGGTGTGGAAAGACATGAGCGCCAATGTTGTATTTGTAGCAGTAAAGGGTGCTAATTTCTACAAACAATTAATCAGGAACCTATTTCTTAATACTATACCTGTTGATGATATAGTAGCAGCCTTTAGATAGGACAGAAGAATATAAGGTATTATGATAAAACTAGTGTTTTATTAGATAGTGAGGTGTCTATATAGTATAAGGTGGGGGAATTTACACCAGGGGAAAGGAGGCTCAGACAGAAGGACTTTCCTAGTGGAGGAGAGTAGACAGGCACATTAGAAAGTCCTGCGCAATGGAATAACTGGTTTCACACGGCTTTCCTTATGGAAGCAAGTGGCTCTATTTACGTTGTTTCTATAATTAACCTCAGAAGTAAAGCCTGTGTCTGAAGCGCATTCAATAGACGACTTGAACACCTGTTTTATGGGTGTTTTAAACGTAGTTAACCTTATTAGAACTGTGTTGAGAAGAAGCAATTGCACAATTGTTTTGTAGCTCAATCCCTAAGTTGACAACTTAATGTCTAATCCATTCAGGATCTGTGATAACAATGCCACATTTTTATGTGTAGGTTCTGAATTTACAGTATCAAATTTCTTTGATCACTGTCAGACAGATTTCTTAATTCATATGCTTGAGGAAGTGTCGTAAGTGCAGATTGTTGGGTTAAGTTAGCAAGAATAAGCCCTGGGAGTTGTTCAATTACTATACCTGATAACAGGGTAGTAAACCCAAAGTAGAAATGAACAAATGATGTGAGTCAAATTTATCTTTATTTAATATATTTACCAAAAATATATAGTAGAGTGGGAAATTGGTAGAAGGAGAATTGGTGGGATGGAGAACTGGGAAAATAGACCAGGCTTGGCATCAATACAGATATTAGTATTAATAATAATATTGGCTATTGATTTGTCACCCGGATTAAGAATCAATCAATTGACTGATTGAATTGTTGATGTTGCCTTAATTTAGGTTTCCAGACTCAAGCACTAATTATGAGCCTTAATTCTGGAATCAAATGCCTTGTTTGTTGCCCCTTAGTGTAACCTTCAAAATACCCAATTTCTGAGAGTATTTGAGTAAAACCCTGAATGCTCTGGGGTCCACTAGTTCTTGATTAATTGGTCAAGAGATTGCCTAATGATAATTAAATCCAGGTCTGACTTCAAACTTAATGCCATCAAATCCATCACTTATTAGCACATTGAAACAGGAAGGAAGTCATTTTCCACATTATGAATTTAGAGTTCTCCTCTCATTGCATAATTGGTGGTGTCAGTTTCTAGTTTTTACACTCCTTTGCAATTTGGATATTTCAAAATAGGGGCAGTGGCCTTAAGTTCTTTTATTGTCAAAAGTGTTGGTCCCTTAATGGTATCCATACAAACTTTTTTTATTTTGCCTGTGATTGCATATAAGGATGCAGTTAGGGCACCCCCAGCCATATATGAATATATTAACATATGCTACCATGCCTAAGAATGTACAAAGCCCACTTTTATTTTGCAGTGCTGGCATAATGCTTATGGCTTGTATCTTTTCTGGGGCTTGTTTCACTCTGTCTTTACTGATGATGTATCCTAAAAATGGGAGTTCAGTTGAGAAGAAGTTGCCTTTTGGGGCTTGGCTATGAGTTGTCTATAATTAAGGGTACAAATGACTAGTCTTATGTCTTTCCAGTGTTGTTCTACAGTTAGGCTGTATATGAATTTTTTATCAAGGTAGACAATAGCCCTTTTTCTGATGTGTTCTTTGAATAATTTGTTCATGAAGGTCACAAAGGTGCTTGTGGTGTTTGTTATACCAAAGTTGAGGACCACATACTCAAACAAGCCATACTTAGTTCTGAAAGCTGTTTAAGGTATATCTTCTGGTTTCATGCAAATTTGGTGATAGCCTGCTTTCAGGTTAACTTTTGTGAAGATTTGGGACCCCCCCCCTGGGCAACAAAAAAGGTCATCAATCAGGGGCAGGAGATACATGTTCTTAATCATGACCTATTTGAGCGCCTTTTAGTCTGTAACTAGGCAGAGCCCTCAATTTTTTGTTGCTGCAAAGAAGACATCCACACTAAAAGGCAATTTCAAAGGTCAAATGAGGCCTTTCTCAAGGGCTTTGTCTAGATAGGCCTTTAGGGCTTCCTCTTCTTGAGGTGTGAGATAATATATGAGCTATGCCTATGGCATACTTCCCTTGAGGTTGATTTCATGTTCTATGCCCCAATTATGAGGTAGTCCTGGTAAAGTTTCTTGGAAAATGGAAGGGAATCCAATGACTATCTGTGCTTGGATTAGGTCTCTCTAATGTATGCTTTCTGTACTTTTAAAGTGGATAAATTTACATGTGCAGGTGTTCCAATTGATTGTGCTAGGATCAGTTTTCTCTTCTGTTTTCATAATTTTCACAACTATGTGGTTTTTCATGAGTGTATCAATATGTGTTGGGTAAACATGATGGTACACCTTGCCTTGTTGTATGGTGAGGGTAGCACTATCCCAATCAATAAGAGGTTTAGTCTTTCTAATCCATTTCAGGCCAAGTATAACGTCATACTTGGGGATTGGTATGATTGGACCACTAAGCGTAGTTTGTATGTCTCCTATTTGGGTACAAAAAGTGTTTGCCTCTTTGGTGACTGCCATAATTCTATTATCTACCATAATAACTCTCTTGAAATTGCTCTGGACTGTGGGTAGTCTCATGAGGTTGGAAAATTTTCTTGACAATAAGGGATTAGTCTGCTCCAGTGTCAAATAGTGCTGCTCCCTGATATCTGCAAAAGAAGAAAGGGTAAGTGAGAAGTTTATTTCCAGCTTGGGCAGCAAACAGTAGAGGATTGCTGGAGAGTACTTGGATCATGGTGATTGAGTCCGTGTCTTGGTCTGTGTACAAGTCTTACAAAGTGGGGGAAGGCGGGTTTGCCTAAGCACTCCCCTGAGCTTTATCCTCCTTGGTAGTGTTATCAGTGCTCATTTGATTTGCTTGAGCAATAAAATTTCTGCCTCAAAGATGGGGGTTGCTGGCTTGGTTGCTCTACTTTTTAGGTTGAGGGTCTGTTTTTGCTATAGGGCTTTCCTTTTATTTGGTAGTTAGATGTAGGTTGTCAGATTTTTTGTGCAGCATATTTTCCTTCCAAAAATCTTTCTTGGAGGTTTTTGCAGCGGCTCATGTCAAATTGATGTCTAATATGTGTGGTGAGGCTATTGTAGAAATCCAATTGTGGTCTTGCTTTGTAAAAATTAATAGTTTTAAGAGCTTGATCAAATATGTCCTCATAGGCTGTAATGTACTCCCCAACTGTTCCTGTCATTTTGAAGATTCTGAGTTCTGTCATGATCACCGCTTCAGAGTATTTTATTGCAAATTTATCCAGGAAGGTGTTATTGAACATGTTCCAGTCTTCACTGTGATCAGGATGTTGGTCAAACCATTTTCTTAAAAATTGTTAGGCAGCCCCTATGACGTGTAGGGCAATCTTGTTGGCCCAGAGTTTCCAGGGGTAACCCACTTGTGTAGTTTTTGGGTGCTTTGAATCCAATGGCTTGCATTTTATCATTGTAGTCCTGAGAACGTGTAAATTTCTGCTGAGTGTGGCGTTAGAATACAATGTTGGGTATTTTAGTTGCTTTGGAAATTAGATGCAGGTTCAGGACTCCTTAAGTACAGATAATGCAAAATATTTGATTACTCCCTCTCAGGGAATTAACGCCCTGAGTAGTTCACTGAATGGCCCACCACACAACTCACCAACTAATCATTAACTTGGTGGTACTCCTATCATTTGCCCATCTATTACAGGAATCAAACAATCCAGATCCTAAAAGCAGCACAACTTGAATAAGCCTTGTGACTTAAGAGGAACATTACTCAGATAAGCCCCATGACCTCCATGACGTACATGGACAGTATGCAGCTTCCCATGATACTATATATTAACCTATATTCATATCCAATAAAGTATCATTCTCTTCTTAATTTCCCTGTTATCTTGTTTATTACACTTCTTAGGAAGCATATACTTGACAGTGGTAGCACAGATAGGTTATTCACACCTACGCAAAAATTAAAAAATCTTCCCAAGAAAAAAACCAGAAAATGGCCCTGCCTGCAGTTTGGAGAGAATATAAAGAGTGACAAGATGTTCCCACAGGCTTCACCATCTTCAATGGCAATCTTGTCCCCACCAAACAGTACAACCTTCTCCACACTTGTAAACTCCTGAACCCGCCTACAACTTCTGCAAGCCCACAGGTGCCTGAGATACCCAGTATTGTCTTTCAACACCTATGTACTGCAGAAAAGGGCTTTTGCAGGGTTAAATAAAGAAAATGCCTCCCTCTGGATCAATAGTACACAAAGCAAGTTTGAACAAGTAGACTATCTCTGCAGACTCTGGATCAGTGAGATTGCCCTTTGTGTCACAGGAACTGCATCATGTTTTGTAAGTGGGTGGATAAGCCAACACCTAAACAAGAAGGAGAACTTGGATAATTCAAAGCTGCATTCCTTTAAAATTTCTTCATAAAGGACTCCAACTTTGTGCTCATAACTGTCGCGCTTTTTGCATTACAACGCAACATTTATTAAAGATTATAGGGCACAGGTCATTTGCCAGAATACAGTCATATGTGAGAATATGAGTATTATCATATCAGAAGAGCCAGGATTGAGCAGAACCATTATTATTGCCCAGCAATGGCTTCTGATCACGCAGAAGCACTTAAGGATTAGGATGAAGGTCACCCAGATTAAGGATAAAAAAAGATGGTTCCAAAAGATTGATTTTATTGTAAATGATTAATTCTTCTTATACCTACTACAAGGGTAATCCCTGGGCTGCTAGCAATATCTTCTAGGACATTCTAACACGCCCCTAATTTGGGTAATTTTAAATCTAGGTTTGGTGCTTCTTGCACGTCAACAATAGAATATCTTTATCTTTATCTTCATCTTCACCCAGCACAGGAGATCCTTGCTGGCGTGGAATAATTTAGTTACTTCATGATCACTTCCTGCTTTCTTAGCGTACTACAGCTTAATGCTTATTAATGTGACAATTAAAGGAATTTCAGATTATGGGGAATTGAACCCAGCGCCTCGGCGCTCAATGTAAAGGTAAGGCGGCGTTGTGGCGCCTGTAATATTTGTCAGGCGGCGCTGCGGCGCTTTTTGTGTTTATTAAGTGCCGCGGCAGCGCTTGTAATTGGCTAGTATTAGGCTTAGGTCAGCAGACTACTGCTAATCTAATTTACATGTAGCTTATACTATCAATTTATTTTATTTGTTAGCTGCTATTCATATCTGTGAGCTCTGTCATAATTAGTGTCATTGTATTTTGTACTACTAATTTATGGATTTGGTTGTGACAATCCCAATCTGTGAGCTCTGTCATAATTGGCATCACTGCTTGGTCTAAATTCCCAAGAATGACCAAACTCAGAATGTTCAAATTGACAGGAACAATCAAGGAATAAATTGCTTTGTATGAAGACCTATGTGACCGCGCTCCCAACACCATCAACTTTGACAAACCTGGACCACGTTTGGACTTCTACATTGGCCTCCCCATGCACTAAACATCAGTTTAACATGACCTGCTGCAAGAACCTCAAAGGTGTATTCATAGAGGGAAAACATGAAGCTCAAAATCTGATAATCTAGATACAACCAATAAGAAAAAGGAGAACCCCACAGCAAGAAAGGATCCTTGACTAAACAAAAAAATAATTGAGCCAACAACACCCATCCTCAAAACGGGGATTGTACTGCCCAAGCCAACCAGGAAAGAACCAAAGATACCAACAAGGAGGGAAAAGCTCAGGGGAGTGCTTAGGCAAGCCGCCCTCCCCTAATTCACAAGACTCATATAGAGAACAGGACGTGGACTCAATCACCATGATCCAGGTTCCCTCCAGCAACCCTCTACTGTTTGCCGCCCAATCTGGAAATAAACTCCTCACTTATCCTTTCTGTTTTTGCAGATATCAGGGCACTGCACTATTTGACACTGGAGCAGACCAATCTCTCATTGACAAGAAGCTTGCTGACCTCATGAAACTACCTACAGGTTGAAGCAATATTAAGAGGGTCATCATGACAGACAACAAAGCACACCAGTCACCCAAGAGGCAAAACTTTTATGTTCCCAAATTGGACATGTGCAAACCATGCTCAGTGGCCCTATCATATCAATCCCCAAGTATGATGTTATACTTGGCCTGGATTGGATGAGAAAAACCAAACCTCATACTGACTGGGATAGCACTACCCTCACCATACAACAAGGTGAGGTACGCCACCATGTTTACCCAACTATTCTTGACACACCTATGAGAGACCACATGTTTGTGAAAATCATGAAAACAAAAGAGGACTCTGACCCTAGAAAAATCAATTGGATTGCCTGTACATACAAAGCTATCCATTTAAAAATATGGAAAACAGAATTAAGATCAACCATATCCAAGACCAGCTAGTTAGTTAGTTCCCTTCTGTCTTCCAGGAAGGTCTCACAGTATTACCACTGGATCTATGCATACAACATGAAATTGACCTGAAAGAAAGTGTACCTAAGGCACGCCTTATCTACTACCTCACATCATAAGAAGACACCACCCTAAAAGCTTATCTTGATGAAGCCCTCAAAAAGGACTCATACAACCATCAAAGTTGCATTTTGGTGTTACTGTCTTCTTTGTAGCAAAGAAAGACGGATGACTCTGCATAGTCAAAAACTACAGAGCGCTCAACAAGGTCACAATCAATAACAGGTATTCCCTGTCCCTGATTGACAACCTTTTGACACCCTGGGGGGTCCCAAATCTTCACAAAAATCAATTTGACAGCATGATATCACCAAATTCTAGTAAAGCCTGAAGATATCTCAAAGACGGTCTTCAGAACTAAATATGATCCTTTGAATGTGTCCTTCTCAATTTTTGACATGATCAATGCCCCCAGTACCTTCCTGACCTCCATGAACAAGGCCTTTAAGTGACACATTGGATAACAAGCAGTTATCTACCTGGAAAACATCATCTTCTACAGCTGAAATTGAAGCAACACTGGGAAGATGTATGCCTGGTCCTTGGCACCCTTGAAGAAAACCAACTAATTGCAAAGCCATAAAAGTGTGAATTCTTTTCTCCTGAACTTCCATTTATTGGCCATATTATCAGCAAAGATGGAATTAAACCAGATACGGACAAGATACACACCATAACCAAAATGCCACCTCTGAGGAATAAGAGCAAACTCTGAACGTTCCTTGGCATGATAGCCTATGTAAGAAGGTTCATACCTGACTGGGGTGCCCTGAAAGCTCCCCTCTTAGCCATTGCAGGAAATACAACTAAGTTTGTCTGGGCACTGCTACAAGACCAACATTTTAGCCAA
The DNA here is from genome assembly GCA_014839935.2 of Entomophthora muscae. NCBI lineage: Eukaryota > Fungi > Entomophthoromycota > Entomophthoromycetes > Entomophthorales > Entomophthoraceae > Entomophthora > Entomophthora muscae. Next base: position 107,227 of record QTSX02000192.1, on the reverse strand, counting down.
CTAAAAGAACAATGGTTACCACCCATATTCTTCAGTACCCAGATTGTGAGGGAATCTATGAATTAGAAACTGATGCATCTGACTACGCCATAGGAGGGGTACTTTGTATCCAGACGGCAGAAAAGGACTTTATTCCTGTGGCGTACAAATCAAGGAAACTATCTGGCGGCAAAAAAAGATACCACATACACAATAAAGAGTTGGTATCAGTCATATATTGCCTCATGAAATGGCAATGTTATCTGGAAGGTGCACAGATATTCAAAGTGCTAACTAACCACAAGTCATTGATATTCTTTAAACCCAACAACATCTATCAAGAAGACAGGCTGAATGGATGAGCCTCATATAGAGGTACCCAATGCAAATCAAATACAAGCCAGGCAAGGAAATCCTTACTGCAGATGACCTGTCAAGGCTATACAGAAAACATGTCCTATGTGCTGATGATGACCCTGATTGGCCCATGTTAATCATGGGGAATCTCCAAGAGAGGTTCCCACCAGGTACACCAATGGACATCCAAGAGAAAGTCCTCAAGAACAAACATCTGTTCAAAAACTTATGTGGCACCCTGCATCAAATACTTCACAGTGATTTCACTGTACCCTACGTTTTGTTGATGCAAAAGATTGACATAATCCTCCAATACCACAGAGATCTGGGACCCAACTGTAGCCAAAACTTAACTGAATACCTCAAAATGTGCTACTGATGACCCAACATGCTGGATAATATCAAGGAAGTACTGGAGCAATGCAAAGTCTATGAAAAGTACATCCAATCCAAGGCACTGCCCAACTCAGTACTACTGGTGTCAATCACTCAACCTTTCAAGGTGTGGTCACAGGATATTGTGGGACCAATGCCTAGAAAAAACAAAGTCAAAAAGTAAATCATAACAGCTATTGACTATGCAACCAGGTGGCATGTAGCCCAAGCTACAAAAGAACACAAAGGCAATGATTTGAGACAATTTATTGGCAAAGAAATGGCAACTGTGGTAAGTTCAACTCCCTTAAACTCGACTCCCTGGTACTCAACAAAGTGTTGAGTACCAGGGAGTTGAGTGCCGCATATGTGAATCTATTAGTATTTTTGGCTTAACCAATTTTAAGCTAATTTTTACTAGTAATTTAGGGGTTCAAAACCAAAAATCAAGGTTAAATTTACTTGAACTTGACTCTGTTTAATAAATCAGTTAGCTAAAATACCAATTTAAGGGGCAATTTATAAGTAAATTTACTAATAGAAATGAAAAAACATGTTTTCAACACTCTAAACCCAAAAGTGACTAGTTCAACACTTTTTAAGCCAAATTTTAATTTTATTAATAAAATACTTATGTGCTTATATAAAAATTGTTATTTACTATTATATTTTATTATTAGTGTCCATAGTTGTTGATTAGGCTCCCAAGCACCATTATACTGGATTTAGTGGGATAGACATTAATCAAATACCCCATCTGTTTTACTTTATGTCATTTCCAGGTTTTTGGATTAAGTGGTGTCACATAAATTAAGCCCAATTTATTAAGAGATTTCATATGTAATTTATAAATAACCGAAACTTGACACTTTCTTTGTTTGACTCTATCCACTTGACACCTGATTGGTTTCGGATTTAACTAATCAAAGGCTCAGAATTAAGGCTAAATTAATATGTGACGCACTATGAGCGCCACTTGACACTCACCCACTTGACACTTTAACTTGGGGATTAGTACAGAGAGCTTCTTAACGTTTTAACCAACACTATGGTAAATAATTCACTCCCAGCTCCTCCCAGCATAACTTAAACACTAATAAACACATTCCCATTCATTTACTTTTTTAACTTATGTTGTATTTTTTTTGAGCATACAAAACTGCCTTGCTTTTGGGTTAACTTTTGAACCTGGTTTAAATTTAAACAAGTTTTATATGTAAAAAACATAGTAAGTTTGATTTTTTCTGCTCAAATCCAGGATATTTGACAGTGATAATTCAGCTTTTCCCAGCTGATTGACAATGGAAAACTTGACACTTTACTATATTTTGATTTTTTAACTCCCAATAAAAAATTCCACATAATAATTTTTGCATTTATAATATACTACCTTCCTCACTACTCCCCATATAATTTTTATATTTTTTGTTTTTCAATTAAACTTTTACATTGATTTAACACTAAGATGTTATGCTGAACCTAACATCTTTGATGCTTTATCATAAATTCACTTATTTTCTATGTTTTAACCTTTATATCTACACTTTGAGTTTATATTTTGCTTCTATTTACTTTTTATGTTTTTTATAAATAAAACTTTATTTGCATACTTTTCATTCAACTTTTGCTTTGCTTAACCTCTTTGTGTTTGCAATATCTTCTCAATCATTTTATTTACAATGCTAAACTTTTTTTTAGACAAAATCAAGCAAGAACAGCTAGCAGCCTAAGCGCCAAGCCTCTAAAGGCTCCAAAGAAACTGCCTCCACCCCCAAGCGTGCCAAGAAGCCTGCAAAGGCAAAGTCTCCAACCCCATCTCCTCCCACTCCATCTCCTCCTACTCCTCCCCCTCCACCCTCATCTTCTACATCCCCTTCACCTTCCCCCCAAAAATCCTCCCCCAATAAATCTGATGGTGATCTTACCAACCACTCATTTTATCACTCAGAGGCCGACTCCCAGCCTACCAAGGAGCGCCAGACCAAGAAGGCAAAGGCTGTCAAGGAGCCCACCTCTTCTTCTGGTAAGAAAAAGGAGGCATCCAAGCAGGCCTCAAATAATCCTTCCCCTCTCCCTCCCAATGGCTCTTCCCCTCCTTCTTCATCTGACCCCCAAGATGAGCCGGAGGATTACTCCAAGAAGTTTAAAGCTTCTGGTCATGTGGCTTGGGATCCACTGGCCATCCACAACATTTGCAACGTGGACAGAGAGTTTAAAGTTCCCAAGCGCCTCCCCTGGTACTTTCCAATCATGTCCATAAAGGGCGGCCCTGGTTACGTTGCTGACAATTATATCTTTAATTGCAACAACCAAAAGCGGCAGACCAAAAGCAAGCACTTTGTCTGCAAGGATAAGACTTGCGGGGCCCGGTTGAACACCAAGGGCTGGGAGCAAGTAACATTGGAGAAGGGAGAGCACACTTGTGAGCCCCCCAATCATCTAATCACTTGGATGTTAAAGTGGTACCTTGTGCAAGTAATACTCACATCCTCTCATCTTTGCGCATCAGATCTGGCCATCAAGGCCCTCCAACATCTCAAACCCAACAATCTCAAGTTGGTACCAACACAGGAGCAGTTGGTCAAATTCATCAGCAATAAGTGTATTGCTGCCAATCCCCCTCCCCCCAAGGCTTCTGACGTCCTCTCTGAGCTCACGCTCACTCATGAGCTTAAGCAGCTTCCTAGTGGGGAGCGCTTCCTGCTTCATGATGACGGGCCTGCAGCCAAGAACTGTATATTCTGCTACTCAACTCAGCAGAACCTGATGTAGTTAAAAAGGGCTTCAACCTGGCTAGTTGATGGTACCTTTGCCACTTGCCCCCGGATGTTCAAGAAGCTCGGGATAGTTCATGCCCAGATTGACATCCGGGTGATTCCACTGGTGTTCTTCCTTCTTCCTGGGGCCACTGAGGCCATCTATACCCGCGTGTTCTCCACCCTCTGCCAAGCAATTGCTCTCCTTCCTCCTGCCAATGATGAATCCAAGAAGACTCCCCTCCACACCCACGCCAACCCACCTGCTTCTGACAAGGTCCAGGCCACCCTGGACTTGGAGGAAAAGGCGAGACTAAGAGCTCTTGGGCCTTGCGTATGCATTATGGACTTTGAGCCTGCTCAGTTCAATGCATTCAAGCAGCTGTTTAGCAGGGAGGTTCAGGGGTGCCACTTCCACTACCACCAAGCAGTTGCTCGTAACGTGCAGGCCCACACAGAGCTTAGTAGGTTGAGCCAGAGGGATACTTCGGACACCTGCAGATTTGTGCTGGCACAATTTAGTGCCTTGGCTTTTTTAAAGCCGGAGCACACTGCAATGGGGTTCAAGGTGCTCTCAAAGGATCCCTACATAGTGAAGCACCCAGATTTTAAGCCTTTCCTTGAGTACTTTGAGCCCCAGTGAATTGGGAAGGTTGTCACGCAGAGGCGAGGCAAGGGCCGTGCCAAGGCTAGCTGGAATGTGTACTGGGCAGCAGTGAATGGTGAGCTCAAGACCACCTCAGTGCTAGAGGCTTATCACAAACACCTCAAGGCCGACTTTGGGCTCCACCTAAAATTCAATCAGTTCTTTCCTTCTTGTAGCACAAGCAGGAGAAAACTATCTCCAAGCTGAGTGATCTCTCCAACTGCGTCCCCCCACCAAGCCAACAACCCGCTGTACCCTCTTCACCAAGGCCATCCAGGGTGCGGCCAAGCACAAATACAAGGCCTCTGAGCTTAAGCAGCAGCTTGAGCTTATTGCCACTGCCCTCCTGGAAGGGGCCAAGATGAAACGGGGAAAGAATGCCAAGGAATAAACTTGCTTGCTTGCTCGGTTATATGATTTTTACTTTTAACTTTTTAACTTTAATTTTTATGTATTAGCTTTGATCATTTAGTTTTTAGTTTTAATTTTAAGTTTTTTTCACTTAATTAGATAGCAGTAATTGTTCTATGTATACATGGTAAGTTTGAGATGAATATTTATAGTTCAAAGTAAGTGAAATATCTTAATTTTTGTTAATTTCCAAATAAAACATATGATATTCATAGTTGTGCTTATATGAACTATATCAAATAAGTATTAATATTTCTTTATATTTTGCGTAAATTTATTTGTTGTGTTTGTGTTTATTTTTGTTTCATTGGAATTTTAATTTTAATTTTATGGTAATAAAAATTATTTTTAAAATGAAGAGTATAAATTACATAGTAAAATGAGAAATAAATGCTTATTTCTCTTATTTCTATTAATTGAGGTACTGTTTTTTATTGCATTTCTGAGCTCTCTTGGATCCCTTTAGTATACCATAGCTGTATAGCTTAAGTTTTTATATTGAAAGTTTTCAGTACATCAAGATCTGTTAATAAAAAAAGTGTCAATTTCCAGTTGTCAATCAGGGCAAAAGCTGAATTCTCACTTTACTATAGTGTTGAGTTCAAGGGAGTCAATCACCAGGGAGTCAATTTTAAGGGAGTTGAACTTACCACAGTTGCCAAAGAAATCATAGCTTGGTTTAGGAAACCTGACCTCTTGATAACAGATGGAGGAACCAAACTCAAAGCCATTGACACCAACATCTACCTTGCCAAAAACGGAATAACACATATCATAGCCAGCCCCTATTACCCACAAGCAAATGGACGCATAGAACAACTAAAGAGCTCTCTAGTGGAAGCCCTCAGTAAGTTATCTGCCAACAGTCCAAGAGCCTGGGTTGATATGCTACCAACAGCACTAATAATGTGAAGAGCACAAGTTAACTGCAATACAGAAAAAGCCTGCCATTGTTAGCACTACCTCAGGACAACATTTAGCTCTACCTAAGAAGGTACCAGACAACAGTGACCCTGATGTAAAGCATGCCAGAAAAGACCAAGAAGACATGAAAAATAAAAGAATTGAGAGAGAAGCAATCCTATTACAACAAGAACACTTCCAAGTCAGGGATGAGATCTGGGTTGTCAACCACAATCAGCATAAGTTGAAACCAGGGTTGTGTGGACCAGGCATTGTCATGGAAGTCAAGCCCAACAACACCTACCTCATCAAAGGGATTGGAGCTCAGACTGAACTGAAACCTATGCACCATGACCAACTCCGCTTGTGTAAAGAAAGAACAGCCCAACAAAATTCAAGGCTCCCTGTGCCCAGCACCAAACTGGATGAATACCAAGCCCACATATCAGATACTCTTAAGAAAATTCCCAAGGCTCCGCCTTCCAGCACCCCAGGGGGAGATGTCACAATGTCTTCAATTACTCCATCTCAGGGAATTAACGCCCTGAGTAGATCACCAAATGACTCATCAAATGATTCACCAACCAGCCAGTAAACTGGTGGCACCATTATCAGTCAACCATCTATTAAGGGGATCACCTAATCCAGATCCTAAATGGAACACAACTTGAATAAGCCTCGTGACCTAAGAGGAACATTACTCAGATAAGCCCCAAGACCCCCATGAGATACTTGGATGGTATGTGGCTTGTCATAATACTATATATTATTCTATATTCATATCCAATAAAGTATCATTCTTTTAAATCTTCCCCTTATCTTGTTTATTATACTTCCCAGAAGTATATATTTGACACCAAAATATTTTGTTTTGATCAGGGATATTTTCGTTTATCTCAGTAGGGTTTAAAACCAAAGTATGAAAATGAAATCCACGCTCTTCTATAGTGTCAGCATCGGTACTCTTGACATGGGAATGCTGCCTTGGAAAAGATACAAAATAGTTTGTTTCCTTCATTTTAGCTCATAATTTAACGATTCGGCTTTGGTTTTTGGGATCCGAACCAACCAAAAAACCTATTTTTTAAAGTTTAAACGCCAGCATAACAACCTCGGATTAAAATTGCAAAAAATCTAAATTGATTTTTTAAGAAAGGAAGGTTTGATTTTAACTTGGCTTTATCAAAAATCAACGAGGGATATTCTTTAATGCGGGGGATACACCACGCTACGCGGTTTCTAAATTTACTGCAGGATTTGCAAGACACAATTAATGGGCACAAACTTCAATGCAGAAAATCCAAACAGTTTGTACGAAGTTTGCCAGCTCAAGTTAAAAGCATGGATCTAATTGGAGTTTCTACGAGTGTGGGGTCAATAGGAGGTCGTAAGCCGGCCGTAATATATTTTTATCTATTTGGCATTAGTTTAATTAATTAAAGCGAGACATGAAAACAAAGTTCACGCCGACAGCTGACATGGCGAAGACAAGCTTCACTGGCTCTATTTGGTGGTGGATCGTGGTTTCACTCAGTTCCATTTGCCCTTCCTGGCGATGGGGTTTGTTTTTAAGCTATCTGTCCTATGAACGAGCATATAAATTTGTCTTTCGATTCAAAAGGATCGTTTAATTAAGAATATATTATTTGATTTAAGTATTGATTACTATTTCAAATGTATGGCCTATTTATAATATTAATGCAATTTCGTACATTTCATGATAGAAAGATTGTTTGATATTTCACCCCAGCTAGTTGAAAGGGTACATTTTAATTTAAGTTTTAAAGGGTAATGGTGGCGGGTTTCAGAGGCCCAGACCCGAAATAATTAAGACATGTTTACATGCTGTAATTGCATTCATTGACGCTACCGCAGTTTATAGTATAGTATTTTTTCTGGGCACTTGGTTATACAGAGGTTTGGACGAAACTCAAGCTTTTTGCGAAATATATGTCCTTGCAGCTGCGCAAATACGGCAGGAGATGATGACCACTACTCCTGGAAGCAAAAACCATTACCAGTGAGACAGACAATATTTTTGTTACTTGTCAAGTGAGCTTTGGCTATAGTATATAAGGTGTGATTATCATTTTTCTTTCAACATGCAATTTTTCTATTCCAATTTCACTTTCTTGGCTTTACTGGCAGCTGGCGTTCAACTTTCAGGCGCTGCTGCATTTGAGCATTATTCTCTCGATCGTCGCAATCCAGGTGGATATGGGGGTGGCTCAAGTGGCGGTTCTTCAGGTGCCGGAGGAGGATACGGCGGTGGCATGGGAGGAGGACATGGTATGGGAGGTGTCTCCATGGGAGGAGGACATGGTATGAAAGTTGGTTCCATGGGAGGAGGACATGGTATGAAAGCGGGTTCCATGGAAGGAGGACATGGTATGGGAGGTGTCTCCATGGGAAGTGGCCATGGTATGGGAGGTGTCTCCATGGGGGGAGGACATGGTATGGGAGGTGTCTCCATAGGAGGAGGACATGGCATGGGAGGTGGCAGCATGGGCGGATACGGAGGGGGCTCTGGAGGATGTGGAGCTGGAGGATGTGGAGGCTCTCCTGGAGGATGTGGTCTTGGAGGATGTGGTGGAGCTCTTGGAGGTTCTCCCGCTGGCTCTCCTGGCAGTGGGGGTTATGGTGGTTCTCCTGGTGGTTCTGCGCCTCCCTCTCCTCCTCCTCAAGCGCCTGCATCAGGTGGCAACTATGGATCTTCCCCTTCATCAAGCTCTGGCTCATCATACTAGTTCTCAATTTTTTCTATTATCTGCGTCTATAATAAACCCAGTTTTTGCTTTAAAAATATATGCTATTTTTAAATCTTACAATAGTTCTTAGAAAACCAAATGATTTCCAAACAAAAGAATTTGAAATTAGGAATGTAAAGCTTGTAGCAGCTTAAACATGAATAATTTTACTATTTTGGTGTATATCAGACTATACAAGCTTCGTTTTTAATAATCCATACATCATTAATAAACTTTGATAATAGAACATACAAGCCTTCCGATGAACAGCTTTTGATTTCTTTATCTTTTTAAAATTGTAAAATAGCATGCCATAATTTTATAATCTATTTGATTTTTTCAATTGTGAAGAATATGCTTAAAGTAGGGTAAAACAGTTAAATCACTTTAGGTTATCAAAGTAATCTTTTCAAGTTAAATTTTATCTCAAAAAACTGGAATTGTTAACGTACCAGAGCAAAATGTTAGAAAATCTTTAACCTTGCAGCGGATCGGCAAAGGAAGTTCTTGAAAATTACACCCTTCAAAAATTGCAAACATCACCCTAACACTTCAAATAAACTTAACTTAATTAATTTTTAGAATGATCTTAAGTAAAGATAACTTAATATGTAAAATTTCAATAAAGATTATTCTAGATTTTGTTTGTTGCTCTTAGACTAAATCCAGTTCACAGTGGTGCAAAAACAATTCTTGGGAGAGTTATGTTGCAACTGAGCTTCTAGGCTTGCCTGCTAACGTATCTTACGATACACAGAGGGCACTTAATGAGTTGCCCCTTGACGTGTCTAACGTTATGGATTAATCTGATGGCAATGTCAAATGGCGGGTACTTCATCCTAATTAGGAGTGTTGCCAATTTGACCTGTTGGTCCCCGCACAAGTTATTCCTTGGCTTTGAACCTTACATGGAACTTCCCACTATGCCACCCCCTTGTGGCCTTGCAGCTTTCCCCATATGGTATATTAATCACAATACTCTACAATAAAAAATATCTTATTCTTATTATTCTGTCCTTTCTATTGGACTGTTGTCTTCCCCAATTCCAAATACTGAATCCTCATTAGTTCAGTTGCAACAGTGGTAGCAACGGTAGGTTGACAACCTACCTAAAACAGAATTCCCCCTAAAAAAGAGCAGAGTATGGGCCATATGGCTACTCCACAATAAGAGACATTCCTCCCAATCCCCAAGGGGGACATTTCTGAAGGTTATGTCATCTATCAAGATCAGCTAGTTCTTACCAGTGTATACAATTGGCTCCGCCTCAGGCAGCGTGACTCTAGCGTCACCCTGCCACAGTTGGACCTGTCTCAACATATGCTCAACCTCCAACTAGAGCCCTTCACTGGCGGTGTCAAAGGAGCTGACATTGTCAGTTGGCTCCAGTCCACCAAAACACGCCTTTGTATCTGTCAGGTCCCGGAGTCCATGTGGGTTACCACTGCATCTGGCCGCCTTACAGGGCCCGCTGCTGTGTGGTTCACCAACTGGGCCAGCCAGGAGTTTGATGTCACCTGGGCAACATTTTGAGATGCCGCCAAATCTCAATATAGTGAAACTTTCTCTCCCATTGTCTTGGGGACTCCCCTCTTAGCCATCAAGCAGACTGGTTCCGTCCCCAAGTATCTTGCCGCTTGGCAGCAAGCCCTTGCTGCCGCCCCCAAAGCCGTGACCAATGGAAACACCATGTTGCTCACTCTCATTGTTAATGGGTTAAAACCCCATATTTGAAAGTGGGTCCCCGTCAGTTGCTGCACCTCTATCAATGACTGTTATAAAGCCATTGTAGAGGCCAATAACCAGGCTTCAATGGGCTTCCGCTGCACCAACAATGCTCCATTCCAACCACGTCCTGCACCCAACAATGGCCAAGGTCAAGTGGGCCATTGCCAACCTTGTCAACAAGAAAGTGCAGCTAAACGCCCCTGCAAGGGGGAGCTCCAACTAGTGCTAATTGAGGACCAGGGAAAAGCCTGGGGGTTGTAACAAAGAGAGGCCTTACAACCCCAACCAACCCGCCCTCTAAAACCTTGCTTGCAAAGAACTCCCACGACTACAATCTTTACAAGGTCAAAACCCTAGACATATTTCAGGTCCATAGCAATGACCCTGTGTTGCAAGCCGCTCATTCCTCAAATAAAGTAACACACTTGTCCTATCCCTTCTGTTTCCGTGGGAACACCCACAAGTTACTGGTAAATACTGGGGCTGATCACACCATGGTAGATCAGGCGTTTTCTGACTCCTAACAATTAGACCAAGTACCCAGCAGATTCAAAGCAGTACATGTAGCTGACTCCCGCAGAGTGGCCATCACCCACGAGACAGTACCCTTCTCTGTAAGAATGGGGAACATCCAGGTTAAGCTCTCTAAGCCAATCATGGCAGGCCTCAGCCACAACGTAATTGCTGGCCTCAACTGGCTCCAGCATAACCGTCCCTACATCAACTGGGATACCTCTGTCATCACCCTCAATAGGAATGGGGTGGGGTTCCAGATCTACCCCGTGGAAATGAACAAGCTACTACATGACACTGTGTTTGTCAGGATAACAGAGACAGGCTCATACAACTTCAAGGGGGGAACTAGACTTTAACCAATGTTCAGTCAAAGTTATCTGTGCAGAATCATCTGCAGTCCCTCCCTTGTCATCATCACCACCACCAGCGCTAGCTGCACTCCTCAAGAAGTACAAGGATGTATTCAGTGAAATACTTGAACAACTTCTCCGCCCCAGGAGATCCAGCACGCTGTACAACTTCAAGGATTGTTACCTAAAGCACGACCATTATACTGTCTCACACCAAAGGAAGACAAAGCCCTCTGCCAGCACCTTGTGGACGCGCTTGATAAGGGCTTTATTCTCCCCTCGCTATCTTCATATGGGACGGCTGTCTTCTTTGTAGCTAAGAAGGATGGGTCTTTTTTCCTGGTCACAGACTACCGCGCCTTAAACAAGGTGACAGTTAAAAATAAGTACCCCCTGCCGCTGATTGATGACCTGTTTGATACACTCGCAGGCGCAAAGGACTTTAGCAAGATTGATCTCACTGTGGGGTACAACCAGGTCCGCATTTCACCAGGGGATGAGGCAAAAACTGCCTTCCGCACACGCTACAGGTTGTTTGAGTGTTGTGTCATGAACTTTGGAATGACCAACGCTCCCTCCACCTTTGCCATGTTGATGAACAAAGCTTTTGAGGAACTGATTGGAAAGTGTGTGGTTGTGTACCTTGACAACATTATTGTCTTCAGTCAAGATCAAACCACACACCTCCAACACCTCCGCGCTGTCCTCGGCACCCTTCGGAAAAATCAGCTAAAAGCTAAACCCTCCAAATGTGAGTTTCTCAAGTCAGAGTTACTATTCCTTGGGCACACCATCTCTGCCCAAGGGATAAAGCCCAACCCCGCCAAAATCAAGGCAATCACTAGCATGCCGCCTCCCACTGATGTGGGCCAAGTGCAAACCTTCTTGAGCATGGTTGCCTATGTACGCAAGTTCATCCCCAATTGCAGAGAACTAATTGCACCTCTCACTGAGCTCCTAAATATCAAACAGCGCTTCCATTGGACCCCCGCCAGAGATCAAGCCTTCAAGACGTTGAAGCAAAGGCTCACAACAGCACCAGTACTGCAGTTTCCCAACCAAAATTGACAGTACAAACTCAAGACTGACACCCCTGACAGGGCCATAGGGGGCGTGCTAAGGGTAGAAAATGACAATGGCGTCTTCCTCCCCGTAGCATATGAGTCCAGGAAGCTCACTGGCTTGGAACAATGTTATCCCATCCATGATAAAGAGCTGGCAGCCATTGTACACTGTGTTGAGAAGTGGCGCTGTTACTTGGAAGGTGTGACCTTCCCACCCTGCGTTCTGACAGACCATAAGTCACTCCAATACTTCAACACACAGTCTTATTTGACACGCCACCAGGCAGGATGGGTTGAGCGTCTATCTCCCTATCAGTTATACATCAAATACAAGCCTGGAAAGGAACTTGTCACAGCCAACACTCTTTCACAACTCTATGTAGTGTCCATCACTGGGGACAATGGTTCAGACCCAGACTGGCCCATACTCTACCTGCGCCCTGGGGCAGCCCGCTACGAGGGCCTTAACTTGGTCACCATCTCCAAGCTGAAGGACAACAAAAGTCAGTTCATCATTGATGCTGGAAACGTCTGCCGCCGGGCAGAGACAGGTGAGAAGACGCCTTACATTCCCACCACCCAACAAGGGGACACCATCTTGCACTACCACCAAACCTTGGGTCACATCAGAGGGCATAACCTCTTTGAGATCATGAAATTTAAGGTTTGGTGGCTGCGCATGCGGTAAGACATCTTGGACCTCCTCAAGATGTGTGTGTTGTGTGAGAAGAATACATCCAAACCTGCACCTCCCAAGTATGTCCTACCCATCAAGGCTATGGAACCCTTTGAGCAGTGGGCTCTAGACATTGTGGGACTTCTCCCTGAAGACAGACTGGGTAAGAAGTATATTATCACTGCTATCAACTACTCCACCTGTTGGCCAGTGGCGTGGGCAACAATCAACCACACTGCCACCACCATTACCCACTTTATTGGCAAAGAGATTGTGGCTTGCTTTGGGCAACCCAAGCGCCTCATCACAGATGGTGTACCCAAACTTGTTGGACACATTGTGAAGGCATACTGTGTCAAGAACGCGCTTCAGCATATAGTCACAACCCCCTACCATCTGCAAGCCAACGGGCGCGTGGAACAGTTAAACAGCTCCCTGGTTCAACTGATTGCCAAACTCTTGCAAGAGCATCCTAACACTGTGTGAACTGAACATCTTCCCACCGCCCTACTGATCCTGCGAGCAAGAATCAACAGGGGCACTGGATTCAGTCCTAACATCCTGGCCTTTAGAACACCGGACGGTTTGACAGGGGTTGAACATGGGAAACTACGGTCCAAGGTTCTTGACAAGCCCCCCTAGTGACAACGCCCTCCCTAGACTAATGGTGTGCCAAAGCCTGTGAGATCAAACACAAGCGGATTGCGGGAGGGACAAAACACCTCAAAGCTAGATACGCAGTAGGTGACCCCATCTACACCCTCAATCCCAATTCTGCCAAATTAGAACCCAACCACCTTGGGCCCTTCAAGGTAGCTGTGGTCTATGACAACCACACCTATCAACTTGAGGATGCCCAAGGGAATACCAAGAAGCTTCACCATGACCGCTTGCACCCCTGCTGCGCCATCCCCACACAAAGGTTGTTCATGCAGACCTTCCCAGACCTTCCGCAAACTCCAGTCCTGGTGTCTGACGACAAACAGGGGGAAAGGGGGGTGTTGCAACCGAGCTTCTAGGCTCGCCTGCTAATGTATCTTACGATACACAGGGGGCGCTCAATGAGTTGCCCCTTGACATGTCTAACGTTATGGATTAATCTGATGGCAATGTCAAATGGCGGGTACTTTATTCTAATTAGGAGTGTTGCCAATTTGACCTGTTGGTCCCCGCACAAGTTATTCCTTGGCTCCAAACCTTACATGGAACTTCCCACTATGCCACCCCATTGTGACCTTGTGGCTCTCCCCATATGGTATATTAATCACAATATTCTACAATAAACAACACCTTATTCTTATTATTCTGTCCTTTCCTATTGGACTGTTGTCTTTTCATAATTCCAAGTACTGAACTCTCATTGGTTCAGTTGCAACAGTTATATTGATTTGTATATAAACATGTCCTTAATAATGATTTGTGAAAATACAAATCATAGCTACTGATTAGGTTTGGTGTACAGCAAGCTGGCAGTGTGTTGGATGTGGGCCCATTCAACCCCACTTACCCTGTCCATTTTCACTAATACACTTGTCATTTGAGGACTCTTGCACAAAACTTATGCAAGTTTTACCCCCAGAGCTGCCATCTTATTGCTGAGTTCTTTGTTGTTGTTCATCTACTTTGCAATCATTCCCCAACTTTTTTCTTACTGTAAACTTGGTCCTTTGATTTCACAGTTTGCTGCTGATTTCAGCTTCTGGAGAAGTTGTCAAAGCCTAAAAGTAGATTCACAATTCCCAAGTGTATATACTATTGTCCTGTGCTGGCTTACCTTCCCTGGCAAAGTGTTCTGTGTAAAGCTCCTCAAAGGCGGCTCCTGCCTCTGCCAATGTGTCCTTGGTAGATGTCTTGGCCACTTCAAGACCCTCAATAGTCTTCCAGGTACTTCTCAGAGGTCTTCTTTTTTAGTGCTTAATTCTCTACCTATGTTACGCCAAATATTCTTTTCTGAAGAGAAGTTGAGAAGACATGATAAAACTCAAAAATAAAACTAGGGGAAAGTGATGGTTGTCAACTAGATAATTTTATTTAATACAGTTGTTTCCATTTATATATTATTCAGGGTTATTTGGCTGAAACTTCCTCTGGTTCTGGAATCTCACCTGGATTCCTAACATGTGACCTAAGACATAGCAGTTTCATCTAGCTAAGATCTTTACCAAAAATATCTTCACATTCTTAGCCTATAAGAACACTCCTTGGTACATTCTGGAATTACCAGGTTCCTTTTGTTGACATGTATTTTTATGTCTTGAAGCATTCCAGACTTCCAGCGCCAAACCCCTGTGGAATCCTCTAATTACTTATCCAAGCCTTTAGTTTTCCAACTGAGAAACAGCTGATTGATCCTGAATGCATTTGGTTGACATTAAAATTTTTCCTGAAGCAGTCAAGATTTTTACAACCCTATGGTTAAATCCTTATTAATCATATCCCTGGGTATCAATTAACCTTTCCTTTCATAGGGCATCAACTGCCAATAAACCCCTTCAAATTGAGCCAAACCTGGCTCAAACCTTCCTCATTTTTTTTGCATAAAACCATGCTTTCATTAGGTATTTACCACCAGAAATTCATCCTCAGAGGGACATTTTCTGCCAGAAAATCCCCTCCAGGAACCAACCCTATTGTTTTGGATCTCAACCTATGAGATAAATTGCAGTTTAACCTCTTTGTTTAATCACGGCCCATATAACTGTAGTACAGTCATATTCTTTAATTTATTCCTAATTAAAAGGTTCAGTACTATATATCATAAAATATCAAAGCTCTTTTTCATGATTTATATAATAAAAATGTAACACCATATTTCTCATCTTTTTTCTTTCAATAGTTTAGCTACTCTACCCACAGTTCATTCTCCAACTCCCTTTGCTCCATAGAATAAATCAAAGGAACCCTAGCCCAATGAGGAGACTACCAAGGACACTGTTAAGGCTAAGGCTTCTTCTACATAAAAAGTAGCCACAAGCAGTCTTTAAAATAAAAAGTAGAGACCTCCTATAACTCAGCTTCTAAAGAGAGTTCTGAAATTAGTTTACCTCCCATAGCTGGCATGAGTCTTATGGAGATGAAGGTACCTTCAGCAAAAAGAACAGAAATGCAAGCTTCATGGACTCTCCTGAACCATCCCCTGATGAGCATGGAGACAGTGAGGCAGGTATATACTTCCCTGGCTTTTAGCACACCCCTCTTAAGCCCTGGGATCCAATAAACGCCCACAATATTTGCAATGTTGAGGGCTGCTCACACATTTTAAAAAATTATAAATACTTACCAGTCTTTTGGTAAAAGGCGTCTCAAGCATGGTGTGGCAACTGAACCAATAATAGTTCAGTATTGGATTGGGGAAGACAGCAGTCCAATAGGAAGGACAATAATAAGAATGATATACTGTTTATTGAGGAATATCATAATTAATATATCATAAAGAGAAGCCACAAGTCCACAGGGGGTGGCATAGTGGTGGGTTTAATATAAGCTTTGGGCGGTGGAACTAAATTTGCAGGGATTAATGTGTTGAATTGGCAGCGCTTCTAATTAGGAGACAGTGCCTTCACTTTTCCATTGCCATCAGATTGCTCCATGCAGTTAGACACGCCACGGGGTGGATTATTGAGCGCTCCCTGTGTATTGTGAGATACATTAGCGGGCAAGGATGGAATCTTGGTTGCAAAAATGGTTAATGTGAGTTATGTTTTTAACTTCAATGACTAAAACAAAGAAGAAATATAAAAAGATTCAGTGAGAATACAGAAGCTGCCCAGCACGCCTAAACACCCAAGGTTAGGATAAAGTCACTTTAAAAAGGGATAGGATATCTTTATGCCTTCCATCACTTTGATTGAAAAGCTGCTCAAGTGGTGCCCATTCTAAATGGTCCCAGTATCAAAAGACATCAAAGCAACTCACCTGGAAGTAAAGGCTGCCAAGCACTTGAGTAAAGAGAACCTTAAATTTGTCCCTGACCATGAACAACTTGTTAAGTATATCTGTGATAGACGCTAAGAGATAAACCCAATTAGAAAAAGTAGGTCATTAATAAAAGACCTGGTCCTTACTCCTGAGTCTCAGATGACCCAATACAATGAATAGTTCCCTCTTCACAATGATAGCCTGATGCCAAAAATAGGTTCATATGTTATGCCACCTATAAGAATCTAGAGCAACTGTGTTCCGGTGGTCTTGGCTCTGTGATCTGGTTTTTGCATTATGTCCTAAATTATTATATCAGCTGTGGATGATTCATGCCCAACTTGATAATTAAGCTCCCCTTGCATATTTTTTACTGGAGCCTTGGAGGAGGTGTACCTGGGAGTGTTCAAGATTCTATAGGAGGGTCTTAAAGTTATCCCCACTTTGGCCGACAAGAGCCCTGGTCCATAACCTGGGCCAATTCTGATGATGCTGATAAGGATTGTGTTGTATATCTGGGCTATATGATCTGCTAAATATATGAGCTAAAGTTTATCTAAACTAAAGTATATATAAAGTATGCTAATGAATAAAGGCTATATAAAGCTTAAAAACACCAGCTTAACTGCTAAACAAAGGCAATATCAAAATTAAATGTTAAGTTTAAGGTTAAAAGCTGTAATTATCAAACTCATATGGGTCAATGATAAGCCTGGATAAAAGCAGCTCAACAGTTTCATAGCAATTGGGTAATGGAAATCAACTTTGAGAGCCCATTGTCAAATTGTATCAATGAGTGAATCCCATTGACTCAAAAGCAAATAAAGCAGAGCTTCAGTTCTGCAACAGATGAGGCCATCCTAGCTTCCAATGAGAAGGGAAATGATAGACTCATTAGCTCTAAGTTTAATCTGAACTTTGAGACATCCTGATATAATGCCTTTGTAAAATCTTTTAATGGTGAGTTACAAGGATGTTCCCTTCATTACTGACAGGACATTGATAGACATATTTAAGACAATACCCTTCTCAGGTCTCTCACACAGTAAGATACAGCTGATAAATATAAGTTTTTGATTCAAAAGTTTGTTTCTATGCCCTTTATAAAGGCAGAGCATGCTAGGCTAAGGTGTGAGCTTCCTGGTAGAAATCCTTATGCTTTAAGCCATAAGCTGAGTTCTGACTCTCTTCAACTACTATGAGCCATAGTGAGTGGGGCACACAGTAGTCAGCTGCTGTGGTAAGCCTGCAGAAAAGACCAGCTGAATTTCTATAAGGCTGTTATTAAGAGAAACTTGAAGACATGATATAACCTGTAGGTCTAGAGTAAAAACATCTTAATTCCTCCTTTGGTGTGAATCCTAGAATCAACACCTTCTTTGAACACCTCAAGACTGAACATCACAAGACAACATTCTCTCTTTGAGATATAGAAGTAAGGGCTCTAAAGAAAAAAGACAGTGGAAGGCCAGCTTTAAAAAGAAAAAATCAAGACAGCTGTTAAGAATAAGTACAAGCTATCTTAACCTGGGGATCAGATTAGCAAGATTGCAACTGTACTCTGTTGTAGCAAATCTTTGACTTAGTTTATAATAAATATTACTGGCTCAGCTTAATTTTTTACTCTAGCATTATTAAGCTAAAAAGATTAAGAAGGCTTGTATATTTAACTTAAATTTGAAACCGGAAGAAATATTAGGTTTTTATATAAGGCTATCTATGTGAAGGCCTGAATTATTGAGCTTAAATAGTTAGTTTGGTACTAAAGTATATGTAATTTTGGGTTGTTCTTATGCCAGCTATTTTTTTAAAAAAATGTTCATCTATATTTTTTACAGGTATCCTAAGTGCTTATTAAGTTTTTTTGGAAAGTCATACAATACTTTTTATTTTGTAAATGAAATATTTATAGTGCAAATATTTAATTCTTTAGTAAATTATCCTTGAAGTGTTTTTTTATAATTACTGCACATTATTTTTTATTTAGGATTCTATGATGTCATATTACTCTAAAAGATTCTTTGAAGATTGATTCTTATAAGTATATATTCAGTATTTGATTTTTTGTTTATTAAAAAGGGTCAACATCTAATAGACTACATGAGAATAAACTTAATCTAGGCTTTTTTAATGTTGCAGCATGAATATATAATTAAATTTGAGAGTTGGCATGCAAACAGTTTAATTACTGACAGTTGCCGTCTCATTTGGTCGGGATTCTCTTGTCATCTATTTGAGTCAAATAGTGGATATTCGAGGTCTTGCACTTCAAAGCCATGGATTCAGCCTGGGTTTACCCTGGGGTAAGTTAGAGTGATATCATAGCCAATTAAGAAGTTCCGGATTGGGGAAATATTTGATTTTTGTTTCGTTTCTGGTCGGAAATCTTCAATGGAATAGCTTATTTTATTTTCGGTTAATATTGTTTTTTTTCTGGAGTCGATCTTGAGTTGATTCCCTATTGGGTTGGAAATAACTCTTAAGGATATTCTGACAAATGTTTTAAACTTGCAGATGTGTTTCTAGAATGGTATTTATTTTGATATCGGCATCAGGTAGCTAAAACCAGTTCAATAAATGCTAGCATACAAGGTGATCCTGATCCAAGTCTGGCTAGTGGAGAGTGCGGTGTTCTTTAGGGGACCTCATGGTTTATCCGTCTACCCAGGGGTTGTGGCAGAAGAAAGGACAAGTTTTATCTCTGGCCCAATCGTCACCAGATCAGCTGAACATTTACACTGCCTTAATAGGAGAGGGCGAAGGTCCAAAGCCAAGAGCAATCAATTTACGCGGCCCGTGGTAAAACGGGTGGGCTCGAGAAAGTCGCGCAAATCCAAATCAAAGGACGCCACAGGCTCCAAAAACCCTGCATCAAAGTCAAAAGTCAAAGTAAAGGGGTACCATGTGGAGAAGTCTCAAAGTACCCAGAAATTACTGGAAGATGAAGAAGAACTCCCGTCTGAAGGTACCTTCAAGTGCTAATTCCAAATGTACTTTATAGGATACTGCCAACCATGGGCATTTTATTTTCAAGAGTTTTATATTGAATAAAGCTGATATATTTATAATTTTATAAGTCCATACTAATAGTTGAATTAGACTAGCATTGCGCACAAGAACTATAATTTAGCTATATATAAAGAAATCCAGATGGTTTTTTTGGATATATATCTTGCAATGCTAATGCACTCGTGGTAAAGGTATTATTGACACTTTGATGTATATGATTGATCCTCAGATAAATGTTATCACTGGGGATGATATTCAAGCTACCAAAAATATAACTTTTCTTTAAAAAGTAAAATAACCTTCAATCTTAAAAATTATTCCTCTTCTAATTATTTTGCAATTCCTTTTCGTTACTCTAGCTTAAGTCACCTCCTACGAGAATATTGCCAGAGGTGGTGGCAGAGCAAGGTATCTGCTCTACATAAATTTAACAGCACCACTGTAGATAAATTAAGTTTTAAACTCAATATTTCAAGCCTCTCTCAAATCAAAGCTTAACCAAAGCTTTTCCAGTTATGAACAAGCTGGGCAATATGCCAATATAAGGCTATCATCTGAACCACCCCTGTAGCGATAGCTTAATTGTAACCAAAACAACCAGTAGGCGGCCCCATGAAAGCTCACTGGCAGTGTGGTGGTGCCTTAAAAATTGAAAATTTTGACGTGGTAGCAACTCGTTTTCTATTTTTAGCATTGAAAATATCTTAAATAGAGCTGATTAACTCATTGTTTTATAGTTATATACGATAAAAATATACTAAGTGTTTATGCTTTCCTACCATTTTTTTCTATGTCACCAAAATGGTGATGTCATCTATATTGAAATAGCGTTACAACCTGCTGATATAAAAAATGGTCCAATCACACAAAACCAGCTTTTTTGATGGAAGCATGAGTTAATTCCTCAGAAAACGTGCGCCAATTGGTAAAAATGTCCATACATATAACAAAATATACAAGCTGGGAAAATTTTATTACGGTTCAACAACAACTATCCTAACCACTAAACGAATTGATTTCAGTCAAAATAAAGCTACTATGATTACTATGGCTTTGAGAGCAATGAGAGCTCAGTCACTAAAGTGGAATGCTTGATCCAACAACAAACTCTATAGCAACTGAAACGGACAACAAAAACATCAGTTTTAAAGTAAATCAGTAAAGCTCTCACACTTTAACAGAACATCCTAATTAATATATAAAAGCTATAGATGAGAATAGAACTACTATATTATGAGTGCCTCTTTTTGAAAAAAAATTATCAAAATAAATCAATGCATAAGCTAAAATTCCACACTTACAACCAAAATTAATCAATATAGAACTTTCAAAGCCTGATGTGGAATAGATGGTAGGTAAAGCAAGCTTTTGGGTTGTTGTATATAGAAAAATAAAATTTTACCAAATGAATCATTTAGTTAAACCAATTTGATTTATTTGTTCTTTTATGCAAAAAATTGATGCATCACAACAACATAGTCAACAAGCTAAATGATTACAGTGAAGATGTTGACACCCAGTGGATAAAAAACATAGTGGCTGTAGTCCAGGAGGTAGAAGAAGGTAATAGCTCAGAGTATAGGAGTGAAAATCAAGCTACACAGACACAGCATCTAATCCAGGTCACCCAGACTGACATATCATGTAGTATATGCCCCAGAGCTCCAAAGCTGCCCAGGAAGGCCACCAAAGTCATCACTACTAGGATAATGAACATTACACCATTGAGAGAGTGAATTTGGTGTAAAACTCTGATACCATAAGATGATATTCCTATCAGTCTTATAGAGAACATAACTCACATATGACTTGTATGCTGTATCCAGAATAGGCTTTATGTCAAAGGGAAAGATGAGGACAAGGTGCTACAGTATTACCAAACTGTGAATGGGCAGAATTTATCAAAGGATAACTGCATTTTACAGCCAGGTGCTTATGATACATTTATTTGAAGAACCTGATAATTACTTGATTTTTTCAAGAAACCCAACCTTGAGGTAGTTTAACAGCAAATGTGAAATACTTATAAATCTTATCATGGATACTTGTGATCATAGGAGGGCCACAGAAACTGTTGATGTATTAGGAAACTCAGCACATATCTTGTACAGTAATTGCCTGAAAACTGGTAGAGTTCTATATGAATAAACCCAAGCGCTGTTCAATCATCCTGAAAAAATACATATCTGGGCAATAAAACAAGGGATGACCCTAAATTTGCCATCTTGAACTGGCAATTAATAAGTCCTGGTCAGATATATCTTTGGAATAAGGACTTAATTCCATTTTACTACCATGTGATCAGTGGGCTTAGGTTTCCTGGAAGAAACTTGGATAATCTCTGTATAACTCTTACAGACCAATAAACATTAAGTATGCCATAAATACACCAAGATGTATACTGTGCTAGAGTACAAGGGCGTAGTAAATTCTACTACATAAATGAATTGTCCTTTTTGTCAGCCATGCACAATGCTTACAGTTATTTTCCCAGGGGGTCTAAGGATGATGTATCCCAATTTGTGTCAGTTTGTGCTATGACCTAATCTATGGTAGCTTTCTGGGCCCCTTGGCATTGAAACGTACCAGATGATCAAGAGTTCCCACAATAGCAGGACCTTCATTAAGTTTCTCCAAGTGGTTCAGGAGCATCTCAGGCTCACTAGCTTGGGGTTCACCAAAATCACTGCGTTGAATAATATTGGGCTTTACAATTTGACTGATGTTCTCAAGGGATTCCCAATGATTGAGCCTAGAGAAGAACTTGGGACACGGCAATTGGCTACAGCGCCTTTGTGCCTGTTATTCCTCCCTGCCTATTCCCCATCCCTAAACCCAAATGAAGAGGTCTTTGGGTGGCTCAAGCAAGTTTCAAGCAAGGCACCTCAACTTGGCCTGAGGCATGCTTGATTTTTCTGCAGGTTGGGTTCTATACCCTCCAAGCTGAAAAGTGGCAAATTTATATACCCATTATGATTTTTTTACCTCCAATTGCCTTGAAAAACAGCCAATCAATCTAAATATTTTTCTCATACTTTTTAGTATTATTTTTTTTTAGTAAAGTATTTATTGAGGCACAATTCTTTTAATATTGACAATTAGCCATCAAGTATGATAAAATTAGTAAATTAAAACAAAATTAATTGCCTGAAAATTTTTAAGGTATACCATATATTTTATAGGTTTGAAATAAAAAACTGAAAGTATAAAGTTTTTAATGTAGTTACAAATATAAGCACTTCAAATTGATAATTTATGATTTATTGGAGGTTTGATTGGTGGAGCTCTAGGGCTTGCCTTTATACTAAATTTGATAACTCTATGGCTAGGGTGCATATCATCATGTCTCCCTGACTGAATAACTTTCAGCAGCTTTAATATGCCACTGCTGTGATCAAATTGAGCATGAGAATCTTTTCAGCAGGAGCAGACATCACATAGATGACTGTAATGATAGATACATCTTGGATAATATGCTCAATTTAGATGTTGCCAGGAGAAATTCCATTTCTCCCAAGATATTCACAAACTTTGTACAGTTTAATTGGAATATCAAGTGTATTGCAAGCCTCAGCTTTCATGCAAATCAAGTAAAAAGGCCTATGTAACCTGTATAGTGAAGCCTTTGCTACAAACAGGGCAGAGGAATCACAATGAGATTATACAGGGTAAAACATTATTTTTTGTGAGGTTCTTGCAATTTTTTATATCAATTGTCATATTGATTTTGCCAGTGCCTCATCAGGCCCCAAAGTCTCCAAAGATGCCCACAACACAGAGCACAACAGCAAAAACACTAGGGGTAAGTTAACTAATTTTTGTTTTGAAATTATCTTCCAGGTGCAATATTAGATATCTGGGTGGGGAATAGAATCTGATATCTTCTTATCATCTCTCCGGTTTAGTTATTTTTTATATGGAATGATCTTAAAAAAGCTCCATATGAGGAGGGTGAAGGACTTTCAGAAACTAGAGTGGCAGAACAAAGGGGATGTTGTGAATCTTTGGGGCTGAGGCCAGAGCTGCAACCCAACATTCAGAGTCTTTTTGTGCTGATTGTAGTTCATTGAGTTTATTCAGGCTTATGGATAAGTTTTATATTGTTTTTATAACACCTCTAGGCCTACTGGTGGCATTAGAACCAGCTGACACCCAATATGCGGAACATGTTGCTGTAGAAGGTCCTGGTAGCATGTGGGTTTAAAAATTGCTGTACTATGCCTTCATGTTCATCCAAATAAAAATGATAGCACATAAGCTTTATACTGTAAATTCAGAACCTGAACGTAAAAATGCGGGATTGTCAAATCCTTGGTCCAAATTTTGAATCAATTTTGTGGGATGGCCTTTTTTTAATTAAATTGATTTTTGTGAGTATTTATTTGAATATTTGAAAATGCGGGAACTCATAGACACTTTGTGTGAGATTAGGCTGGTTGACCACAAATGATCAGGCTAATCATGCACGCAGATCTTACTCAGTTACACACCCAGCTATACACTGTATAATTGCAAGTTTATTATAATAGATGTAACAATTATACACCATATTATCACTGATTGTCCCAATGTGATACAATTATACGCCATATATTGCTTGCTATATTATAATTGATGTACTTATTATACGCCGCATAAACGTTAGCCAATATAGTGTTTTTCATTGATTACACGGTGTGTAATCACAAAATCATCAATTGTATATCACCTATCCTACCCTGCTGGACGTTGTATCAACTCAGCTCAACAAAGCCTGATGGACTTATATGTCCATATCAAACAAGTGATATACCAGTGGCTAAGAAATACCGAGTTTGGATCAGTATTACACGGCGTATAATCAGGTTCCTTATCAGTTCAGGTCAGTATTACACGGCGGATAATCCTCTGAGTCACTAATAGATCAAGTCTGCTATTATATGGTGTTTAATCCCTAATTTGACTTGTTGCATTAATAAGCAGAAGGTTTGCCAACCAGAAAAGGATCACTTATTAAGCCCTGTAAATGGAATACCAGTATTCTACCTTCCAATGTAGGAGGGCTGAACAAGGACAATTTCTAAGCATCAACTAAATACAGTGTAGTTTTCCAGCGCAATAATAGGCGTGTAAGATACAGCCAATTGATAAATGACAGTAGGCTAGCTCAAGAAGAGAGTAGGCTGTAGCTGAAGTGCCATGGACGCCTGCTAAGGCCAGTAGCATATCACGTGCCAAGGACAGCCAATCAGGGTGGGCGTAGCCAGCAAAAATAGACCTATTGCAAAGGTAGCCACTGAGAACTGTCTGAAAGGACAAGAACAAGGGTTGTTACAGTATATATTGATATAGACACCTGAAAGGAACAACAAGTTCATAGTTACACCTGGATAGATTGCAGCCGCTGGCTAGATCATACTCCAGTATCAATAAACAAAATTATCTTCTAAGTTCTATTCTATTGTAGTCTGTAATGCTCTTGCATAGGATTAGGTAGAGTACATTGGCAACGCTAACATCTATCTGTAGCTTTGAACATATCAGCAATATCACAAGTTGCTCAACACTTTGCAAAGTTCAAGTTGAGCTGCATATTTCCTATGCACAAAATGAATTAACTGGAATCAGATTTAATGCGTTCAAATCCATCAACCATTTTCATTAAGTTTACTATGTTTTTTGAAATTGCGGGATTGTCAAATCCAAGAACCAAATTTCAAATCACTTTTGAATGCCACTAGTAAACTCAGATATTAATTGCAGGAACTGGAAATTAAATTGAATGTACAATAAGCACACTAGGAAACACCAACCCAAATCAAGAAGCTCCACCACAACTAAAATTAAATGAAAAATTTAATCTCATTAACCATAATTAGACATAGAAAGTTATTAAACTTTAAAATCATCCAAACCCGGAAAGTATACAATATTATTCACTTAAAATCACAGATATAGAAACTCTGCTACTATTCAAGGCTAAATCAAGAGAAAACAACTACCCATAACTAAACCAATAACTCCAAATAAATACATATTTAATCTATAATATATTTTTTATTTTATTTTTATAACCTGTCAATCACATTCCCAACCCGCTCCTGCATCAGCCCGTGGGGCAGCCTGTCCACAAGGGCGTCCCAGAGGGTCCAAGAACAGACCCAGAACCCAACTCAAGGGGAGTCATGCTAATACACAGGCCTCCCAAGGTGTCATTGCCAGCCAACCACCTCCCACGTCCCAGGCCCAATCAACCAGCTTGAATCCCAGGCAGAAGCCACTCTCAAGGCCTGCCACAAAAGTCTCCTACACCAGGGTCACCAGGAAAACTGAGGTTACTTACACCTCCACTGTGTACCCAGTTGTCACCCGGCCCCGCACTCTTGACCCAAGAGTTGCTACTTCCTTCCCCCGCGTCTTTGACACCACCTAAAAGCCATTAGAAGCCACTGTTGAGCCATCTGCACCTGTGATCTATTCCACCATTGACAGCGCCAGCGCAACCAAGCGTGATCCCGCCTTCTACACAAAGGTCCCCATCCCCTGTGCTGAGCCTGGTAGCCAGGATGCTGTGGTACCTGCCAAGGGCCGGCGTCGGTTGACGGATAGTGAGCGTGAAGCTCTCCTCAACTGCTTAAACAGGGGAATGGCGGTTCAGGATATTGCGTCCTGATTTGGTGTCACAGCCAGGTACATTGCTGACATCAACACCAAGTATGGCAACACCGGGCAAATTGCTGAATCCACCAAGGTAAAAAGACAGCCAAAACTCCTCAAGCCCGTACACATTGACGCAATTAAGCAATGGGTAGCCAGGGATTGCCACCTGGACACACTTGCTGTCCAATCAATGCTTGCCACAGAGTTTGGGCTTTCTGTTTCTAAAACCCTTGTATACAAAACAATGGTTAATTTGGGCTTCTTGTGGAAGGTGCTCGGAGTTTCTCCATACAATAGGGACAGTGAAAAGACCATTGAGGATTGACGCATTTATGCCGAGACATATCTGGCACCAAAGGAGACTGGGAATGTCCAGTTCTTCTACATCAACGAATCCTTGTTTTCCTCCTCACTCAGTTCTAGGCATGGGTGGGTCAAGAAGGGGTCCAAGGACTGCGTAGCCCATTGTGCAGCTGTCTGTTACCAGACCTATTCAATGGTTGCGCTTCTTGGTCCTTGCGGGTTGGACCAGTATCAGATGATTAAAGGCTTCCATAACAGCAGGACCTTTCTTGATTTTCTCCAAGCCGTCAAGGAGTACCTTTGGATAAATTACAGCGGCACAACCAACGTTGTTGTGCTTGATAATGTTGGGCTCCACAAAGTGGATCTGGTTGTGTCCGAGTTCTTGCCAATTGATAAAAATAGCCATTCTGCCAGCCACCACCTTGCAGACTGCCCAATGAGACTCCATTTCCTCCCCCCATATTCCCCATTTCTTAACCCAATTGAGGAGGTCTTTGGGTGGATCAAGAATAAGGTGAAACAAGGCCTTCCTCAGGACACTGATGACCTATTCAATATTCTTGAGGTCAGCCAATTTGTGATGCCACCCAATGTGGTTGTGGCTTTTTACAAGCACTCAGAATCCTTCCTCCCCAAAGCCCTGGCCTCTGAGCCAATCAGATAAATGGGCGCCCCGGTTTTATTTGTTTTTATTTTTATTTATTTTGTTTTTATTAGGACTCAAATTATTGTTTATATATAATAATATGACGTTTGATTGTATTATAGACATTTAAGAATACTAGAAAAAGTAAGTAAAATTAATTATACTAGATAAGAGGGATTTATTTTTATATGATGCACTGAATATTATTGGCTTTTGCGGTAACAAATAAATAAATAATAAAAAAAGATAGAAAAAATAGTTTATTTAAATAATTGTGAATCATTTTGGTACTTTGACTTTTCTAAGCCACAAATTGGACCTTGCATGTCATCATCTGCTCCTTGGTATTTCAGTGCCACTGTAGCTACACAACGCAGCAACCAATGATTTTTATGTATTCCTTACTAATTTGTACTTAGGACGCAGTTCAAGTATATCAAATATGTTTATCAAATCATATTACTAGGGAAAGGTAATTTGAGTTCTAAACAATCACGTGTTTGGAACATAAGTGGAGCGGGCCGCATGATGCGGATAAATTCAATTCTCCATCTTTATCTTTGTGATAAATGGACCCAACCACAACAAGATAATAAATAATAAATAAAAACATTTTTAACTTATTTTTAAATATTTGACGTGGTTGCAACTTTAATTATTATCTTGTAATATATTTAGATATATTAATACTAATATTTACCTTTTAAAAATTAAAATTAAAATTAAAAATAAAATTTTGAAATAAAAATATAATTAAAAATCTTAAAAGTTTAATAGTAAAGGTTAAATATTCAAAATACACCAATTTTTTATTTAATCGTGATTTATTCAATATTAAAATATTAAATATTTTTAATGAAAAATATTTAATATTAAAATATGTAATATTAAAATATTTTACTATTAAATATATTAATATTATATAATATTAATATTAAATGTTTATTATTAAATATTTAATATTAAAATTTTAACAGTAAATATTTTTATATTAAATATTTTACTATTAAAATTTTACAAGTAAAATTTTAAAATAGTGAAGTATTTAGTATTAAAATATTAATATTTAAATTGTAATATTTAAAAATAAATAAAAAATTAAAAATTAAAAAAGTTTTCTTTGCAAGGGAAAATGATTTATTAGGGGAATGTGAATTGCAAGGGGAATGTGATTATTCCGGGGAATTATACCCCAAAATAAAATTTTCTGCTAGTGCGTCCAATTGGGACCACATACTCTTCTGTATGTGGTGAATGACTCTGGCGCCAATTACTAGGGGAGTAGCGCTCAGCACCCTGGTGGTGGCCAAACGTCTTATAAAAGGCAGACGGGTGAGGGAATCAATTAGCAGGTTTTTTGGGGGGGCACGTAGTACCCGTATAGTGTTGCCAATGCAAATGAATCATAGAGGACGTGCTCGACTGTCCTGTATCCCTGTGGTGTTTTCTGTCTGTCAAGGGCTACGCGGCATATGTCAATCTGTATAGGTACATCTTCTATTTTTTCACATTGGCTTTCAGTATGCAATGGAGCAGGATTCCCAGGTACACTGCAATGTGGATCCTTTGTGAGGTATATTTCTCCGAGAACATGCACAGTTTTTTGAACGTTTGTATTAACCTATTGATATAGGACGTTTGGTTGAACTTGAAGAGGGTACCGGGGGGCCTGACTTGAATCTGCCCCCCAGGCCTCGGCGAACAATATCATTAAAGGTTTAAAACTATTCACAAGGACTGCATCCCCAACTTTATTTGATAGAGCCTTAAAAATTTCATTAAAAATTGCTGATTTCAGATATTCATTTCCTATTTTAAAATTGGTTTTTATTAAACTTTTTTGTATTTGTTGATATTTGAGAATGGGAACCTTTGAACGCTTTCATATATGTATTCATCAAAGTTCAGTTTCAAATCCCTGCAAATTCCATTCATTTCTTTTATTTTGATTGTTGATCCTAATTTGTAGGCTTCTCTTATCCATGGCAAGCACCCTGCAGGTGGTTGATATTCCCTGATTTGAGATTTACTATTAAAAAACATATTTGTATTCTGCTGAACTATTTTATTTATTTGATTTTTATTTATTTGTTTTATAGGGGCCACCAGTGACTGGTAGCCCCCATAAAAACAACTCGGCGTAAAAGCCGCCACTTCCGCGACCTCATCCCCATTCCTGGTGATGGCTAAAAATAAATATAAGTAAAACATAAAAAGACTTACTGATTGTTTCCCCTGTGGCCCCCTCAGCCACAGGCGCCATATCAGCAACCTTATGAGTGTTGGATGCTTTTCAGTGCTCTTCTTGGGCTTAATTTTTCTTATTCTTCTTGCAACTTGTGCTTCCTCTTGATTTTCATTTGAAAAAGCTTCTGTATTTATTGAAGCGCTTCTGCTTCTTGATTGTGTTTTGTTTTCATCTTTTTACATTTGATTGTTTTCCTCTTCATTAGTGTTGATTTCTCTTTGAATTTCTATTCCTTCTATTATTCTGATTTTCTCATTGTTTTCTTTGGCCCCCTGCCAGAACTCCCACAAATTGTATACTGTGTTGTTAAACTTTAGACTTGATAAAATAGTTCCCTGTAGATTAATTGATTTTTCTTTATTTCTTTCATCTAAAATATTTCCCAATTTGTTCAGAGCATCTTCTTTTGGCTGTACAGTGGCTGGCCCTTGTCCCCTAGCTTTCCTGTCACTATTTCTCTGATGTTTTTCTTGATTTCAACAACCTTTTGTAGGTGAGCTTCTAATTTGTTGATTAAGTTATAGATTGATGACATTTTGTTTGAATTCCATCAAAAAACTGGCTTTTATAGTACTATCTTTGACGCATACATATTTTCATCATCATCATTAATAAATCGAAGACAATAAACGTAAATATTGCATTAGAATATTGCAATTAGATGTCAACTATTGATATTTTGATATTATGTGCATAACTCAATGCATTTTATTTAATGAAATTCATTTTAAACAAGGCATTTTCATTTTAATTTATTTAAATTGACTGTGTTTATATTACAGAGCCATTAACTCTTAGTACAAATATTAATAATTAGTGCATTTTACAGCCTGTATATTTACCTATTGGTAATAATTCTATAAACTTTTCAGTCAGATTTTGCGAGGTTGTAATAATGTAATGTGTTAATAGAATACTGTTTATTGTCATTAATTGGCTGATTTTCTTTGATGTGGCAATTGTGCATTTTCTGATGTTTACGCACTAGTATCCAATTGGTTGGCTTCACATCCAATCCCACAGGCAATAGGAAAACAAGCCGCCACCCTGAGACTGGATGTGGTCAGGGTGGCGGCTTGTTTTCCTATTGCCTGTGTGATTGGATGTGAAGCCAACCAATTGGATACTAGTGCGTAAATATCAGAAAATGCACAATTGCCACATCATAGAAAATTAGCCAATTAATGACAAAAAACAGTATTCTATTAACACATTACATTATTATAACCTCGCAAAATCCGACTGAATAGTTTATAGAATTATTACCAATAGGTAAATATACAGGCTGTAAAATGCACTAATTATTAATATTTTTACTAAGTGTTAATGGCTCTCTAATATAAACACAATCCATTTTGATAAATTATAATGAAAAAAGGCCAAGTTTACAATGTATTTTATTAAACTAAATACATTGAGTTATGCACACAATATCAAAATATCAATAGTTGACAACTAATTGCAATATTCTAATGCAATATTTACGTTTATTGTCTTCAATTTATTAATGATGATGATGAAAATATCCTTGGAAATAAGTATATGCTACCACATCAAATGTACAACATTCTTTACACACAGAAACTTATAACAATGTAAAAAATATATTATTAATTATGAACTGAAAGAAAAATCAATTTTAATAGTAGTCACCTAGAAAAGATTTATTTACTAATCAAAAGATGGAAAGGGGAGGGAATGGGCGGAATGGACATCACCTCTATCTGCGCCTATGAAAGGGACGGCATCAGAGATAGTGGTGAGGGAATAGGTGGTTGCTTGGAAGTCAGGGTTGGAAGGCGGGTGGCTTGATCTTGATGGGGGGTTGGTGAGGCAGGTTTTGTTGACTGGGAAGGGGCATCAAGAGCGGTTTGCTTCAATTGCTCAAATTCATTTTCCGTCACATATGCGGGCTTGAAAAAACAGATGGAGTGGCGTGGGAAGGAGACAGGGGTCCTTTCTGGACTTATCACTATCTCTTGCATAGAAGATGATGAGATCAAATAAGTCCTGGAGGACGCAGAAGGGAAAAGCTCATAACCCATATCAATTTGGGTGCATAGTTTATTGTAGGTGGCAGGCTTTCAGTGCCTGAGAGCGGAACCAAAATTGTAGAGACATACATCTGCAAGGTGCATGTTGGCGTAGTTGATGGAGTAGGATCACCAGGTATGCCATGCAGCCCTAATTTCTTGGGTTGCCCATTCCTGCTGCTCC
The DNA here is from genome assembly GCA_014839935.2 of Entomophthora muscae. Lineage (NCBI taxonomy): Eukaryota > Fungi > Entomophthoromycota > Entomophthoromycetes > Entomophthorales > Entomophthoraceae > Entomophthora > Entomophthora muscae. The sequence continues at coordinate 75,735 of QTSX02000192.1, read as the reverse complement.
ATCTCTGCACTCAGCACAACTGTGTACGCAGCTTGTTGGCTAGCCCACTCCTCCAGCATGTCCTTGATCTCTGTCTGGTAGGCATACCCATCTGCGGTGTTTGATATTGATGAGTAATAATTGACACCCAATGGGGAAACTGCTAACAAAACCCTGAAAAATTGATAAAAGATTGGGTCACGCTTGTAGATGTCAGATTGGATACACTTTTCTCCAAAATCTTGGATATTTGCAGATATCTTAGCATATATCAGGAAGATGACGTCATTACGGGCCCTCATTGCCCTCCCTTTAATAAAATAAATAATGGTTGCATTGTATGGGTTGGTATCCATCAAAATAGGGCCACTAAGAACCTGATTGGATAGGATTCTGGCGGCAACCACAACTCTGTGCATCCACAAATTCACTGTTCTTTTGTTGGTGAAGATGCTGTGGAGTCCCAACTGGAGACTTACCTGGACCAGGGGCATCCATGGGTAACGTTCCATAATGACCATCATGAGAGGGTAGGTTTTTCACCTTTGGTTGAGGTACAGGCACCAGTTGGGGTCTTCTTGGTAGGGGGGCCACAGTTGGAGTGGGCTTGCAGGGTTGCAGCCACAATGGACTTTGCAAAACCCATTGCAGCTGCAATTTCCCTGAGGGACATAAGCTTCCCTTGCTTTTCAACCATTTTAAGAACAATAACTGGAGTGATCAATTTTCTTCTGCGTCTTTCAGGCTGATTGGCTGGGGGAGGGACGTGTCTATCTTGGAAACTGGTCAATGCCATCTGATTGGCTGTTTTGGGGTTCTGGGCTCTCTGGGTGACCCCATGGCTCAAATGGCTGGTTTTGGATGCCATCACTGATAAGGAATTTTGGTTAGCAGCTGCCTGTGCATGATAGTCAAACAGGGCCATGCTTGAGGACACAGGAGAAAGAACACACTCCTGGGTAGTGCTTGAGGAGGGGCCTGTGGGTTGGGAGTGGCCATAGACAGAGGCTTCACTGTTAAGAGACCCAGTGTAGCCCTGCATGATTTTGTCAAGGCCAGGGAACAGCTTGTTGACTTGGTTGGTGTTGGAAGAAGACATAATAAAAATTTATTAAATTTTAAACTCAAGAAGAGGAATGTATATTTTAGTCAATTTTATTGTTAAATATGTCAATTTTGTGATTATTACGCTCTAAATTTTGGCCGTCCTAAAATGGAATAGGGTGAATTTTGAGAATGCCTGTGCTTCCTAAAAGAATCAGCACAAATCCACTCTAGATCCTTTAACATCCTTTTTGAGACACCCATAAATTATATTTATTTCAAATTCATCGCAATTTTGATTTGAAACTTGGTTCTTGGATTTGACAATTCCGCAATTTCAGATTCATTAATTTTCACATGATGTCTATGATTTGTTTGAAATACAGGAAATCACAAATTGTACATTAGAATCCTGCATTCCTGATTCATGTATCCTGCATTTGTTTGCTGAGTTTTGTCTTTTGTTAGTTGAGTTATCTGCTCAAGAGATTTGAAATTTGCCAATTTAAATAAACCAAAAAAATCCAAATAAATGTTTGATTTTATTAAATATTTTATTTTTCACTCAGCTGAGTTGCCTGAAAAAGTGATTTGAAATTTGGACCAAGGATTTGACAATCCCGCATTTTTACGTTCAGGTTCTGAATTTTCAGTAGCTTTTTGAGATAAAAAAGCATCTCAGTATAAAAAAGATTAAAATCAAGAAATTTAGATTACATTAAAATAGATTTGGATCCTATTTGATTTTTCTTTAGACTGAGTTGACTTTATTTATACCAATAGGTATAAAATGATTGTTTTTATTTTTATTTATTATTTATTTTTATCTTCTTCTGTTCCCTTCTGCTTGCCCCCTTAACAGATTAAGCTTCTCTGGACTTCTTGGATTTGAGTTGTTGGTAATCTTGTATTGGTATTGATCTTTTTATTCTATGCCTTCTCAAATATCTCTGGATTCTTTGCTCATACCTATGCAGTTGTGAATACCTGTGGCTTGAACTTCAGATATACAATTACATCTTTCTGAACTCCAATGAGTCTGGGTGAAAGTTTGTCTGTTGTATTTGATTATCATTTTCACGCCTTGATTGCAAATTTGTTTAATTCTTCTCCTTCCAGGACCACCTACTTAAGCTTGTCCTTTACCTTTTGATTAAACTTCTTAAGCTTGGCCACTGCTGTGTCCAGATTTTTATCAATACTTCCAATTCTGACATGTTTTTTATCTCTCATCCCTTTTATACCAATAAAAACATCACAAGATACATATTTGCTTTTTGAATTTAACAACCCAAATAAATATTAAATTAAATATCAACATGTGTTTTATATAAATTTAAGTAAATAATATTAGTTTATATTAATATTGTGCTTAGTGTCTGTATATGTACCCTTAATCTAAGTTCTCTGAAGATGTTATGTTTAGTCTCAGTACAACATAACTTATTCTGATTTTGGTTGATATTAATGAAATTGAACAATAAATTATAAAAATGTGATTCACTTTCAGGGGCTATATGTAGAGAATAATTTTTGTGCCAAAGGCAATCCAGGTTCTCTGAATTTCATACATTGTCCCAGTACAACATGATTTGTTTTTAACTCAAAATGTTTCCAGTTTTACCTGGTATGTGACTCATTTTTCAGGGGTGTGAGATATAAAGTGGGGCAAGGAGTTATTTTATAACTTAAAATCAATTTTTATTTCTTGAATAAAATTAATTTTAATCTGTTGCAATGATTTTATATAGTAATTTTCTCATTTGTCTGTTTTTTTCTTTATACAATACAAATATATTCTTTTGTCTTCTTATGGTCTACCTGGGGTCTCCAAATTTCCTACAAAATATATTTATGGAGCTAATAAAAAACATGTATTTCAGAACGGGTAGTGTGGTGTAGAGGATGATTTTTATTTAATTTTTTAGTTTAAATATATAAATAAATTTAATCTTTTTTGTAGCACTTCAATCAAGTGGATTTAAGAAGCTATAAATACAAAAACCCATAAAAAATGGCATTAATTTCTGTTGTCTTTAATGATTGGCTCAGACAAGACACACCTTTGTTATTCTGCCCAGTTTAACTTATTAAATGAAGACGCTTGAAAAACCTGTCTATATTTGCTTATTGTACAACAACTTGTGGTCAATCTAGCCAGAAAAACTAGTGATTGGGTTTTAGATTGACCACAATTTGGCGTGTTGATTGGAGAATATAGAAAATTTTCAGCAGGATTAAATTACTAAGTTAAACTGGGAAGAATAACAGAGATGTGTCTTGTCCAAGTGAAATTGTCAAAGACAAGGAAAAATAATGCCAATTCTGATTAGCTGGTTCTTTATACTTGTAGCTTCTTAAATTCATTTGATTGTAGCACTGCATAAAGATCAGATTCATAATATAAATATTATTCAGCTTAATTAAACTTGTGGTATTATTAAAATTATATTATCAAATTAAAAAATCCTAAAATAAAAAATAAATTTATATTGAATAAAAGAAATAAAAAAGTTTGAGGAAACAGGTTATTTTGACAAAATATAAGAGTGTATTGGGAAAACTAGTTGGCAGTCTGGCTGGATGGGTGATGGGGGCAGCACTGGCTTGGAATGGGTATGTTTGAGCATCAGTGGTTTGAGAGGGTGAGTTGAGGACTAATAAAGTGACTGGCACTAAGGGCACATGATTACCTTGGCTGGCTTAAAGAAATTGATGGTTTATGCCTTCATATTCCTGATCAAGGGTCACTGTGATGACTGGTACACCAGGGACTCATAAGGGGCATCTGTTGATCCTTAGATGATTGGCTACTGCCTTGGGTGTTCAAAGCATCTTGGTAACAATATCAGCAACCTTCTGACTCATGAAAATCCCAGTGTAGTTATGGGCTACAAGAACCACCTGGTTGAATTACTTAAGGTTGTACTCTTGTATCTTATCCTTAATGTTGTAGAGCAACACATCCCCTAAGTATACATTAGCATGGCCAGAAGAGAATATTGGCATGTTGTGATAGCCTGTTTGAACCTTCTCAGATGCCACTTCAGCACACTTCATTTGATGGTTCAGTAAAATACTGTCTCTTTTTTTGGAAGCTGCTAGGGTTACATCAAAAAAGTGCCTTATTTTTCTTATTTTTACCTTTGGCGGTGTTTTTTAACCAAAAGTGCAATTTTCCTGGACTTTAATGACAACATATAATAGGCTATAAAAATGAAATTGTCATAAATACTGAACAGGTATCAGGTGATTGTGGCACCAATTACAGGGTTGTGTGGCAAATCAGAGCCATTATTCAACTTGTTGGCCAGCTGATTTGTCAGAACCAGAACACTAACAGCAAGCTCATGCATCCAGAGCTGTGCAGTGTGACAAGCAACAAAGTTTTATGTGGAGCCTGATTAGGCAACAAATCTAAGTTATTTGGAGGTAAGGGCCCCACTGGAGAAGGTCAAGCATGATGTGATATGTATCCTTGATCTGGGGTTTGACATGCTTATTTGGCTTCTTGGTCAGCTTTGCACCGCCTCTCTTCAAGAGGGCTTGGAATTCACGTCTTACCACTGCCTCAGTGATTTGTTGGCAGGTAGAAATTTTGGAAAATGCTAGGCCACTCTGTTTGAGGCTCATTATCTCTTCAATGATCTCATTAGTTACAAGTTGCTGTTTTTGGGGCCCACTAGAAATAATGTGACCCAGATTAGACAGGGCTCAGTCTGATTGGATTAAATTACTACATAGTGGTTGGATTGAGTTGAAGGGGGCCAAAGTTGCCCAGGATTCCATATTTGACACAGGCTTGGGTTGGGTTGGGCTGGTCTTGAGGTTCCTAATATTAGCTGTTAAAAAAGGCTCTTAGAGTTGCACCTGAAAAAACATAAAATCCTATTCTCCTTGCAACTCAAGTTGAGTTGGATATAAGTGGGCCAATAGTAGCTGTGCTCCCATCTTCAGTAACATGGGCTTAAAATAGCTCCTGGTATTGCTCCTCAACAATATCAAAGTCCTTGTCATAGTATAAACCATTTTTGTCAGGAAGCCAGTTGTAGGTAGAGGCATTGGGCGGCTTGGGGTGTGGTGCCCAAGCCAGCGGGTAGGGCCCACCATAGAAGGAGTGCTAACTTGATAATATAAGATACATATTGCCTGAGTAAGGACCAGGGTCTGGTTTGGGGACCACAGAATCCACCAAACCTTTCAAAGTAATATAGAGTACTCCAAACAGTTGGGTAGAGGTGGTCTTGGCTGCGGCAGTAGGTTCCAGTGGGCGGTCTGGTTGTGGGGTTAAGGGAGGAGTCATAGGAAAAAAGTAGGAAGGCAGATAATTGTACTTGTCTTTGAACAATCTTGGTGGCCCTTTGTACCACTTTCCTTTGCGTCCTATGTATTTGGTTTCTCTAGTCCTGGCCAAGGGGTCAACAATGAGGATGGTCTCCAATTTGTACTCTGAATAGGCCAGGTTGGGGGTATTCTGTAAAGTGCATAGGTCCAAAGGGGCTCCTGGGGGACAGTATAATGCCTGGGGCAATTTGGCAGATTGGTCTCAGGAGAGGGCGGCAGCCTGGTGGTCTACTTGACTGGAATTAAGATGGAAGATCACTAAGACTAGATAGGGTAAGATTTGTTCAAACCAAAGGTTCATAAAACTTTATTATCAAAAATGACAATATGGTATTCACCATAATGCCAGCCTTTTTATACTATTTGATTTTTCTTCTTTGCTTTTTGCAGGATTCAGATCCAGGGGCGTTTTGCCAGTGTGGCATGGATTCTGGCTTGGGGTCTGGAGGGCATCAGGTCCTGGTTGGGCATACTCTGGTGAACAGAGATGCTTAATTTTGCTGCTTTGGTTCACCAAGTCACCTGAGCGGCCTAATTACATTCCTCTTTCTTGACTAGGGACCAGTAGCAGTTGGCGCTTATTGGCAGGGCTAATGGTGGGTCTCGTCCAAGCCACGGCTTCTGCATAGGTCTGGTCCCTCTGTGGCACCGGTTTGGCAGGTCTTGGCTGGGCTGGCTCTGGTGAGCCAAAGTGGAAGTTCTTTATTTTGCCGCTGTTGTTCACTATGTCACCTGAGCTGGCCAATTGCAATACTTTTTCTGGACTGGGGGTGATCTGGCAACCCTTTGGGGAATCCTCAGTATTAGGTCGGCGGGTTGCAGGGCAACTTAACAATTTGAGTCTGTTGCTTAATGGATCAGCGGGTCCTGGACCATCCTGGGGGACCAATCCGTCTTCAGAGGGCTGGGGTTCAACTCTTGGGTTTTCAATAAAAGTGTTGAAATGTCATTCATGACAATTTTATAAAATAGCAATAAAATTTCTAAAAAAACAGAGAATCAAAGTGTTTCCAGATTATTAATTTTATTTAAGTATGTGCTCCTATTTGAGACATTATATCAGAAAAAATGGCAAGATTTAGAGTTAAATTACTTGATAATAATGCTGTAGCTCAATAAATAGATTTTGGTGATGTCAAGGAGCTGGATGTACAAGTATTCTGGCTACAGCCAACCCACTTAACATCCAGCCATTGCCCTATTTGGTGCCTTTCCAATATACAGTTTGACATGCTGGAATATGCCAACAAAGCAATATCACATGACTGTCCAAGTATCCAGCAACTCAAACCCATCCTGCACATGTCCTAACCCTAGGTTTGATACAACTAAATCCCCGCCACAGCAAAAGCTATATAAGTCTAAAGTATTATCCAATAAAATATACTTCTCTTCTTCTTAATTTCATATCAAGACTTCCCCCAAAGGCGCTCCTTATCACTGGTAGCAGCTACGGTTTTTCAACCACACCCATAAAAGAGAAAATGACTGAACAGAACATGCTCACCTTTGCTCATGTACTGAACCATGCCACATCCCAGGATACCTGGAAGATGTACTTCTGCGCCCATGACATCGACAAAGATATGCCTAGTGGATACACTGTATTTGAAGGACTGGTCATGCCTAAAGCATGCACCAATATAATTCAATACATTTGCTCTCTCCAACCACAAACAAACACACAGCCACCTATCACAGGTGAAGTTACCAACACCAAATACATTGGTATCAACAAGTTCTTAGATAAAAACAAAGAAAACATCATCAACTGGCTAGACCACTCAGCTTCTAAACTCTGCGTCAGCCACATCCCCCATGAAAAATGGGTCCAGGAAGCCAGCAAGCGCCTGTACAAGGCCACAACTAACTTGTTTGCCACCTGGGTCAGCTCACAAACTGAGATTAGCTTGAAAGCTGGGAAGATTACAAAGCGGAGATTACTTACAACGTCTGCGTCACTCAATCCCTCCAAGACATTACAATACAGCTCAGTTATCTTCCTCAGAAGACCACCATCACAGCTTACGCCAATGAATTCAAAGAAATACAATGCAAAATCTAAAACCCAGCATAAGCTGACAACATAAACACTAGAGCATCATTTATCAACAGAATGAAACCCTCTGTTGCTGCCCTCATCCGTCCAGAGGCTAACACATTCATGCCTGTGCTCATTGCAGAAGCCAAGCACACTGAAAAATGCGCCAACATGGAATATGCTGCACACAACGGCAACCACTCCTCAAATGAAAATGGCAGAGAAAACTACAATGGCAATAAACGCCAAAATACCAACCATAGCAACAACAACTCCAATTGCAATAATGGCAATTGCAGCCAAAGCGCAAACTGCTCCTGTCCTAAGAAAGAGGACACCACCAAAGTAAACAATGCTGAAACAGCAACCTGCTATGAATCTGACCACACATTCTCTGACCTTAAAAGTCTTGAAACATAGGAACAGGTAAAAGAGGAGAGGGAACATGCTTATTTGCCCCTGTCTCCCCCAATCTGACAAGAAAGTGTACCAGGGCACAACCTTTGCTGCTCGCATCCCATGTGACCCACAATCTTTCATCTTTATGAATGAAAAATCAAAGAGCTCAAAACTTCTTGTCTACTCATGCAATTCTAAATCACATACACCTAAAACTTTATTTAACTATGGTGCACAGCACACCATGATAAGAAAACCATTTGTAGCCAAGTACAAAATACCAGTTGCCAAATCCAACTTTAAATACACCAGAATGGCAGATAAATCAAAGGTTCTACTTGAAGGTGAAACAACTCCCTTCAGAATTGACCTCCAAGGTATACAAACGTCCATCAAAGGACTTGTCATGAACAATATAAACTACAACATTGTAGCAGGCATGGACTGGTTCACCCAAGTGAACCCCAGAGTATGTTGGAAAACAAAAACTATGACCATCAAACACAACAGAGTCAATTTTAATATCCTCAAAGAACCCAACAATCTAATCCTAGGAGACACAGTATTTTTCCAAGTCATAAATCAGGACAACTAATAATGTCTAACCAAAGACAGTACACTCTATATAATAAGGTACACCAAATTTAATAACATACAAACAGCCTAAATTCAATGACCAGAACTTGCAACACTCCTAAATAAATATACTAACATATTTAAAGAAGAACTAACAGAGTTACCCCCCCCTGAACAAGAAGTCAAGCATGGCATTGACCTATGCAAAGCCATGCCTAAACCTGCTTCCCTCTACAGACTTTCCCCCATGGAGACACAAACCCTCAAAAATCATACCAAGAAAAACCTTGCTAAAGGCTTTATCCACCCATCTGAATCCCCATGAGGGGCAGCAGTATTTTTTTGTAAAGAAAAGGGTAGGTTCACTCCGTCTAGTAACAACCATAGAGCTCACAATGCAAGCACAGTAAAGAATAAATACCCTCTCCCACTCATAGAGGCCCTGTTTGCAAGGCTCTCAGGTGCCAAATTTTTCTCCAAAATTGACCTCACCTCAGGTTACAACCAAGTTGAAGTTAAAGAGAAAGACATACTAAAGACTGTGTTCCACACACAATTTGGGTTGTTTTAATGTAAAGTAATGAACTTTGGGATGACCAACGCTCCCGCAATGTTTTTCACCATGATGAACCAAGCACTAAACGGTCTCTCAAATACATTATGCCACCTTGAAAATATCATCATATTCTCAAAAACAAAAGAGGAACACCTCACTCATGTCAGCAAGACACTCAATCAACTCGCAAAGCACAAACTTTATGCAAAACCAAGTAAGTGCCAATTTATGGAAAAGGAACTCTTGTTCTTGGGCCACATTGTATCCAACAGTGGCATCAAAGCAGATCTAGACAAAATTAAAGCCATAAATAACATGCAATGCCCCACCTCCATTAAACAAGTTAGATGCTTTCTTGGTATGGTAGCTTACCTAAGGAAATACATCAAAGACTGCGGAAAACTAACCACACCAATCAATGACTTAACCAAAGGTAATGTCAAAAAGAAATTCATCTGGACTCCAGAATGCAACAAGAATTTACAACTATTAAAAAAATCTCTTATAAAAGCACCAATATTACAATACACTAATAACAACAGGTGACAACCTTGAGTCAAATACCATCAACACCGCCATTGGCGCAGTCCTACACATCTGCCAGCCAGGGCAGCAAGACTTCCTGCCAGTATGTTACAAAAGTAGAAAACCAACCAACACTGAGCAGAGGTTCCCCATACACTACAAGAGAGTGTAGAAATATAACACACATACAAGAAATGAAGATGTTATCTAGAAGGACATTGCAACGCCCAAGTACTAACTGACCATAAATCCTTAATCTATTTCAAAACTCAGAATTCACTTGCTCAGCAACAAGCCAAACAGATGTCTCTGCTGGAACAGCTCAATTCAGACATCCAGTACAAAAGGCAGCAGAGCTGGTCACAGCTGATGCCCTCTCTAGGATGTCAGCCAAGAGTTGATCATCCTGATCACCTGTACCCTGACTGGCCCAGCCTATATAATGTTGCAACTGAGTCTTCCTCCTTGCCTGCTAATGTATCTTATAATACACAGGGGACACTCAAAGAGCCACCCCTTGATGTATCTAATGAAATGAACCAATCCAAAGGCAGCATCAAATTGTGGGCACTTTCTCCTATTTAGGAGCTTCACCAATTCAACTTGATGATCCATGCATGAGTTATTCCTCAGCTTTGAACCTTATGTGGAACATGCCATCCCCTGTGGCCTTGTGGCTCTCTCCATATAGTATATTAATCACATATTCTGCAATAAACAATACATTATTTGTTCATTACTGTCCTTTCTATTGGACTGTTGTCTTCCCCAATAAAGTAATGAACTCTAATTGGTTCAGTTACAGCAATAACACTGAGTACAAGACAAAAGGGAAATACCCCTTCACATATCAACTGACCCACAAAACATTAGTAAGGAATGAAAAATATTTCCATGTATCAAATGACACTATATAAAATCATTAAAGACAAACATGTTCCCTATATCCCACTTGCACAAAGAGTTAATAATATCCTAAGACATCACCGTCTACTAGAACACACAAAGGCTAACACTCAATACCTCATGTTAAAATAGATAGTATGGTGGCCCAATTTTAAACAAGACATAGTGGACGTTCTGAAAAAGGGTACAGTGTGTGAGAAAATACACCAGCACCAAGGCTCCTCAGCCAACAGTCAACCCAGTATCTTACCCTGAACTATTTAAGGTTTGGGGGCTGGACGTAGTGGGAACCTTCCCAGAAACTAAGACAAAGCAATGTTTCCTAATTGTAGCCATTGTTTTTGCCACACGCTGGCCTATCTTCTGGGCAACAAAGAATCACAAAGCAGAAACAATAAAACAATTCATTAACAAAGCAATAATAGCTGGCCACAGTACTCCAGACTACATCATAACTGATAGAGCAACCAAGTTATCAGGTCACATAGTAAACAACAACTTAAAATCCAAAAGCATTAAACATTCCACAACCTCGCCCTACAGGCCACAGGCTAACAGCAGAGTTGAACGCCTAAACAGCAGCCTTATCAGAACCCTAGAGAAAATAATGGATGGCAAAGCCAAAGACACATGGCCACTATACATGAAACATACATTATTAGTATCCTGGGTCCGCATCAATCAAGGGACAGGCTACTCACTGTTTCAACTAACATACAGATACAAACCAGAGATAGTTACCTGCAATAACCAACCATATGTGAAAATCCCTGGAAAATATCCCACAGTAGAACAAGCACCAGCTCTACAACACATACGCCCCAAAGCTAAAATAGCAGAAACCAAAAGACTCAAAACACAAAAAAATAACTTCAACCAAGGAACCACTTCTCATCAACTCACCCATCTGGGTCCTGGCTGGGAACAGAAAGAAGCTAGACTCAGTACACAGGGGACCAGGAAGAATCATCAAGTACATACCAGACAGAAACACCTACCTGGTTAAGTTCCAGGGTGCCAAAGAGCCCATCATCAAAAAGTAACACAGATCTTGCCTCCGCCTTAGCAAAGGAGAACACTTGACCTGACTGGTACCAACTAGCAAACAACTCCAGGAACATCAGGCGGCACCCGTCAAGATGAAGCCCCCTCCTGATGTACCAGAGTAACCCCTTAAGGGGGTGTCAAGGAGCTAGATGTACAAGTATTCTGGCTATAGCCAACCCACTTAACATCCAGTCATTGCCCTATTTGGTGCCTTTCCAATATACAGTTTGACATGCTGGAATATGCCAACAAAGCAATATCACATGGCTGTCCAAGTATCCAGCAACTCAAACACATCCTGCACATGACCAACCCCTAGGTTTGATCCGACTAAATCCCCACCACAGCAAAAGCTATATAAGTCTAAAGTATTATCCATAAATCATACTTCTCTTCTTCTTAATTTCATATTCAAAGCTTCCCCATAATGTGCTCTTTATCAGTGGATTCACTGTTGAAAGAAATTTTTTCATTTTAGTCCTAAAAATAATTAAGATTGTCAAAAAAATGAGTCAATTTGTGTCTGAAACTATCACCTTTATGACTGAACCTCATTCTTTATCTGTTTGCATATTTATTTGTTGCACACACATCACATTTTATGTAAATTTCTTCAGGATGTGACTGGTTTGTGTTTGTTTTGAATATGTGTTACTTTTTTTGCTGTCTCATTTTTAATTTTCTGTATTTGATTTTAATTTTGTTGTGTGATTGACTGTTTTTGTAATTTAGAACTAGATAAATAGAACTTTTATTGAGAAAATTGTTCTTCAGCTGAAACTAAATTGAAATTTGTTATGTCACAGAATTTTTTTATTTATCACAACAGGTGATAAAGCTAATTTGTTCTTATTGAAATAATTCAATAAAATCTACCATGCGCTCTTTTAATTTTTTTGCTTTAATATTGAGTATAGTATATAGTTTTTTTAACAATAGAAAGATAATATTCTTAGCTTTCTTTTTGGTAGTTTAAGTGTGTAAAAGGATTTTTTTAACAAAAAGATATTATTAGTTGAAAATCACTACTTAGAAGAAGCTATTTTTCATAAAAAACTGTGGTGTGCTAAAAATAGGATAGTATATATCATAAATTTGGGCTATTATAACTAGCTAAATCTACAAGCTAAAGTTGATTCAAAAAAAGTATAGATAAAATATACTAATAATACCAAGGCTACATAAAGCTTACTAAACACTAGCTTCAACAGCTAAATAAGGGTAATATCAAAGTATAAGTGTTAAGTGTAAGGTTAAAGTCTGTGTTTATTAAACTCATATGGGTTGATAATAAGCCTGAATAATTCAATTCAATGATGTCATAGCAATTGGATAGTGTAAATTGACTTTGGGAGCCTATTGTCAAATCACATCAATGAGTGAATCACATTGACTCAAAAGAAAATAAAGAAGAGCTTCAATTTTGCAACAGCATGAGTTTAAAAATTGGCCTAATATCTAAAATAACAATCAATATGGCACTATCAATTATAGCTTTTGGTTTGCCTTTATTCTCTCATGCAACTAATTATTTGATCCTTGGCCTATTAAACAAGCTAAAAGGTTTAAAGCAAAAAGACTAATAAATTAAAGCTTATTTTTATTGTGTGTAGATTTTGCACTTTTAAGAATTCTACAATACAACTGTGCATTATATCGATGTTCAAAAAGCTTATAAGTTTGTGAATTAAATAGTACCAAAAGCACTTGGCAAGCTTCGAAATGCTCAAACTGGTGCCTTGGCTTAACTTAATAAATAATGATACAAATGTCCTAAAATGGCCCAGCCCTTAATGAACAAAAATCTACCAGGGTAAATCTTGACATGGAGTTATGTCTTTGTGATCATATATTTATTTTGGATCTTCACGAGTTAATATTTTCCATGACTACATGTAATCATTGAAAAATTTGGCAATTATATTTCAGTTTATAAATACCAGACATTCTGTAAACTTTTAAAATGGCTCATACATCCTTGATTTTATTACTTATTTCGAAATGACTTTGCTTTTTATAAAAAGTATAAAATCAACGGAAACTTAAATCAAATAGTTATTGGATAAAAGAGAAAAATCTATAAACGCATTAGGTTTATTCAACTTTAAATAAAAAAATAAAATTTAGCGAAAATAAAGATATAAAGTTTTCTGAAAATATATGCAATCTCTTGTGCATTTAAAAATCTAAATTATACATAGATTTTGCAAGTATGTAAACTGGTCATGAAAAAAGTACGAGAGAATATGCTTCCCGTAAAACAAGATTTTTTAAAGAATAAGCAACTCAAATAATTAAGTCGAATAAATGCTCTTATATTTACTAAAGATAACTGTTTTTGACTCTTGAAGAGTTAATATCCAGGGCCTGAAGAAGCAGCAGCCGCAGGGGCAGCCTCGGGTGCAGGCGCAGGGGCGGGAGCACTTTCTCCAGAGCCATAGGAAGTCTCACCATACTGACGACGAAGGATGTCTACAGGGACATTGGCTCCAAGAGCAAAGGAGCTAAAGGCGGTCATGGCGATGGAAGTGATGATAGAGTATTTCATTTTGATAATTAACACCGCATCCGACAGTCATTTATATACATCATATCTGCCGATTTACACCTCCAATTTGGCTAGATCCACCACAGCATTCAATATTTTATTAACAAGCATACTAATGTCACCTCATTTTTAAACTAAACTAATTAAATAATCCTTGCTTGGCTGCGAACCAATAAACCAATAAACCAAAATACCAACGAATAAATTCCGGCACGTCAATCTAATTATATTCTATTTATAGATACTTTGATCCTTCTTGGATGCAGGCTTCATGGGTTAGATCATCATTTCGAAAAGGTTGGTTTCAGTTTAGAATTTCGATGTTTTTGATGGAAAATAAGGTGTCGTATTTAATGGACTGACTTTAAATCTTTTTGCTCATAATTGGGGCGCATTGTTTTACCTATTATAAGCCATAAACTAAACTTCAAATCTAAATAATAAAACTTATATTTAATATAACATAAATATTTATTTAAACTTTCATTAAAAAATTAAAACTTAGATCAACTAGCTTATATGAACATACATTATTCACTTTTACATAAAAAAACTATCTAAAAACTAAGAAATTAATTAGCCTGGGGTGATTAGATTTAAACTTAATTTTCTACTTCGTTTAAGTGAAGCTCGTCAAAATGCTTAATAGATGCCTCTGTGATTGGCTAGAAAGCTACCAAAGCTCGGAAAATGCTGACTGCAACTATTTATTGGATCAAGCAACGCTAGGCAATGTTGTGGTAGCGATATTAAATGTGACTTTTATGAAGGAAGGCGGAGCTTTTATGGTAAATGAAGAAACTGGAGGAAATCATAAACAGACTTCCAAAGATAATATCTAGAATATTAGCGCCAAGCTCAGGGAACGACAAACCTTCAACAATAGAACAATGATGTGAAAGATTAGATGGTTTGTTGATAATGAGTGATGTACTCATGTAGTAGTTTAATAACCTGCTGAGATAAAAATATATTACCCTAAAACAAAAACAGTTCAGTAAAAAAAAGTGAAATATTTCCACTCCACAGTCCATTCCACTACCAAAATTAGCACTCAAACTAGGTACTGGATTGCAAAAATAGTCAAGCATACACCAATTTAAGAATGAGCATACAATCGCAAACATTGGATAGCCAGCAAAAGAAAACCAGATTTAAAACAAAATTGAGCAAGTCACAGTCTAGAACAATGTAAATCAACCGATATATTGTTCAGTCAATGAAGACAATAAAACCAAAAAGATGGATCAGTCACTAAATTGATAACTTCATACACAAAATAATACATTTATCAACAATCTGGATTGCTACTGTTGCAACATATTTGATTACTCTGTCTTGGTGAAGTAAATCCCTGATTGATTCCCTTAACTAATGATTAAATTAGTGATTTTTATCAATTGTCCATCTAATATTGGGATAAAACTTTTTTTCTAAATAAAATCTTGTGAGATTAGGCTATTTGACCACAAATAATCAGACTAATCACTGCATTCTGATATTATCAGTAGTATGCTGTATTATCACTTGATTATCAAACTGTTTAGTGTCAATTTTATACACCATATAATTACTAGTTTATTATAATTGATATAACTATTGTATGCCGTATAATTGTCAGTGTACAGTAAATATCACTGATTGCTTGGTGTGTAATCAATAGATGATCAATTGTGTTGCACCCTTTATTTCCCCCTGGAGGGTTTATCACCTCAGCCACAACCAGCCTGAAAGGCTTTTATATGTTTATAAACTGATGGAGGCGCAAAAGGTTATAGAATACCAAATTGCAACTACATTACATGATGGATTAGTATTGGTTCAATGTTGGATCAAGTCAGCTATTATACGGTGTATAATCCTCAATTTGACCTGTAGCATTAATAACCAGAAGCTGTACCATTTGAAAAACAATCCTGACAAAATTCTAAAAGGAATGCCAAAATTTCTATTTTCATAGACGGAGAGACAAGGTTTGGAATATACCTAAGTGTTGCAATTGAACCAATGAGGATTCAGTATTTGATGAGAAAAGACAACAGTCCAGCATAAAGGATGAGAATGAATAGAATAAGATGTTATTTATTATATAATACTGTGATTAATATACTATATGGGGAAAGCCACCCCGCCACAATGGGGTGGCATGTTCCGTGTAAGGTTTGAAGCCAAGAAATAACTTGTGTGGGGATCAGCAGGTCAATTTGGTAGTGCTCCTAATTAGGAGAAGATTACCACAGTTTTATATTACCATTAGATTGGTTCATGTTGTTAGACACATCAAGGGGCAGCTCATTGAGCTCCCCCTGTGTATCATAAGATACGTTGGCAGGCAAGTCAGGAAACTTGGTTGCAACATAAGCATCAACCTACTACAGGGATAATGCCTTAGTGCCATCAGAGGTGCGTGAAGGTGCAGCTAATTGATAATTGCCAGTAAGCTATCCCAAGAAGAGCATAGGCTGTAGCTAAAGTGCCAGTAAGACTTGAGAAGGCTAGTGGCAACACATGTGCCAAAAGCAGTCAACCAGGATGGGTGTAGCCAGTAGGAATAGGCCTATTAAGAAGGTAGCCACTAGGAACTGTATGAAAGGAAAAGAACACAGTTTGTTGCAGTGTACATAGATACAAACACCTGGAAGGATGGTAACAAGTTTTTAGTTACACCTGAATAGATTACAGCTGTTGGCTAGATTGTACTCCAGTTTTAATAAATGTAATTATCTACAAAGTTCATTTCTACTGTTGGCTAGAGTGTCTTTTACATAGGACAGGTAGATTACATTGGAAAATATAACATCTTTATTTAGCTTTGAACAAACAAGAAATATATTAAAAATTTCTTCAAAAACATTTTTAGGACAGGCCTCATGACTGCCATGACATACATGACAACATGTGTGTAGTGCACTAAACTATGGATAGAGGGTAGTTGGTTGGTTGACTGACTAAAACAATTGGTAGTAGAAGGATAAGTAGGACTTATTGGTTGATTAATATAGATAGGTACTGTACAAGTCAGAACCAAAAAGCTAATTTGTAGTAACAATTTATGAGGACAGGCAAGGACAACAAAGGGTTTGGAACAATGGCAATAGCAATTGCCTGAAAGCAACTCCTCAATTAGAGCTTAGATAGTCAAACTAGTTGGTACAATAGTTGGTGTATAGGAGACTAGTCTTTGTGATCCCTACTGTTGAAACAGCAGGCTCAACCTGCCAGCAAGGTTCCAAGTAAGTGTGTTTGTGACCCACAATCCAATTATCCAGTTACTCAAAGCCAGACTAGGAAGTCAACTTGAATTTCAAAATCCGACAACATGAACAAAAGATGATCCCTTACAATGGATACCTTGTTTTGGCACTTGACTCATTATTAGGATCAAGCCACCCCCTTCACCATCCCACTTTGTAATCAACACAATCATGTTCCTGTTACCCATGACTCACATTAGCTATATAATCACTACCTCTCAATAAAAAATATTATCTAGTTTCTAAATATTTTTCCCCTTGTAACTCTACTAAAACAGCACAGTTACAATATTGGTGGCACAGGTAGGTTCTCCATCATACCTTATCTTGTAAAATTCTGCCTGTTGCCTGTACTTGCCATGGCCAACAAATCCTTGATAGAATCATCTCTGGCCTCCTGGTAGACTGGGCACTGTACACACCTGGTGCCAAGATACCTGATGGGTTTGTTCTCTACCAGAACATGGTGATTCCACTCCTCGCGTTCAATGCCCTGTCAGCACATGGGTTCTTCCAGGATCCCTCCGCTATGCCTTGTACAACTGATAAAAATATCATGTCAGTCTATGTAGCCCAAAGACTTTGGAGCACTGCCCTAGAATCCTTTGTTGGGGCAAACAACAACAACATTGCTGCATGGATCCAATCTGGCCAAAGCAAAATGGCTCAAATGGAATGCCTGCAGCAATTCTGGATGGTAGAAATCTCCTTTCAACTGACTCATGACACTGGTATCTGGTGCAACACATGACATGAAAAACATACCAAAAAGGAACGGGATACCTTAAAACAAGACTTCTTGGAAAGATTTGTGCTTAAGGACACCACATTCATGATCATACACCAAGTAAAGAACCTAACTCAGACAGACACTGTGAGGAAACTTATCCGCACCTACAAGGAACTCTGACTATGCACACCCTCTGACATGGCCTTTGACACCCCAGCCACACACCTCATGTACTACAACATACTCAAGTTGCATGCAATGAGACATGTGAACCTGGATTAAGTGACCAACCTACAGAGTTTGTACTGCAAAGCAGAGAAAGCAGAACAAACGTCCAACACTCTCTGTGGCAAAACTCATCACCAGTTGGTCGGTCTAATCCTGATTGTTGTTGAGTACTTCCTGATTGTATTAGATCCTGATTGCCTTTCCAATATAGTAGCTATTACAGATGCTTATGGTTTTGATTAGCTGCTGGATCATCATACAAGACTGAGTAGCTTCTGGATTGTTCATCTACACTGACTTGGTTCTGGATTAGAAGTTCCACCAGTTGGACGTTAAATCTACCAACTGATTTAGTTCACTGACTGCAATTAATGATCAACTTCCACATCTTTGAGTCTTTTACAACCCCCTTATGCCGCTGGGGCTGTTCTCATCTTCTCCTGATCTCTGTGTTGATCCCTAGTGGTTCAAAATTCATTTCCCCCTTTTTCAAACCCCATACAATGACCAACTTACCTTGAGTTATCAAGTAAGTTGTAGTATATAAACCCCTCTCCTTTTCTCAATAAATATATATGTTATACTCCCTTCTTTTAAGATACACCACTGAATATTTCTTTGAGTGTATAATATAAGAACCACAATGGCTAGTCTCCTCCTATCAACTGCACTGCCAATTAGCTTGACTAGAAGTCACTTATTGAGGATTTGCTTTAGAGTAGTTGCTGTTGCCACTACTCCAAACCCTTTGTTGTTCTCCAGGTCCAACCACTTCTGTATTATCAACTACTTGTCTGGTATCCAAATAGTACAGTACCAAGTCTACTGACTGACCTTTATATCATTCCCCAATCTCACTATCTAGTTTGTCAAACAACCAACAGATTATCCCCAACTACTTTAGTAAGAGTACCACACTCTCTATAAGGCGCAACCTGGAAACCAAGAGAGCCCAAAGACTCTCATCATGCCAGGTGTTCCAATCAACCACCCCCTGGGAACAACAGAAGCAGTACAAACCATAAACCTGCATGTTCAAATGGACATGGAAACAGGAACAGTGGCCAGTCAAACTGTACCCATTTCTGTATCACTGCCACGCACAACAACCAAGATAAGAGAAAAGCCCAGGGAGGAAATTAAGCAAGCCAAGCTCTCCCTGTACAACTCCTGACTCGCCCAATGATGAATATCAACCTCAGGACGTGGACCAGTGTCCAATGATCCAAGTGCCCTCAGAGTACCTGTTACTTTACACCATTGCCAGACACCCTAATAAACTGATGTCTTACCCTTTCTTCTTTTTCAGTTACACAGGCTTAGCACTCCTGGACTCAGGTGTTGGAACTGAACCAATGAGGATTCAGTATTTGGAATTGGGGAAGACAACAGTCCAATGGAAAGGACAGAATAATAAGAATAAGGTATCGTTTATTGTAGGATATTGTGATTAATATACTAAATAGGGAAGCCACAAGGCCACAGGGGGTGTCATAGTGGGGAGTTCCATGTAGGGTTTGAAGCCAATGAATAACTTGTGCGGGAATCAGCAAGTCAAATTGGCAGTGCTCCTAATTAGGATGAAGTACCCACCATTCGATATTGCCATCAGATTAACCCATAACGTTAGATATGTCAAGGGGCGGCTCATCAAGCGCCTCCTGTGTATTGTAAGATACATTAGCAGGCAAGTCTGGAAACTTGGTTGCAACACCCACCCTTGCCCCCTGCTTGTTGTCAGACACCAGGACTGGAGTCTGCGGAAAGTTCTGGGAAGATCTGCACACAAACAACCTTTGTGTGGGGATGGCGCGGCAGGGGCGCAAGCAATCATGGTGAAGCTTTTTGGTGTTCCCTTGGGCGTCCTAAAGTTGGTAGGTGTGATTTTCATAGACTGCTGCAATTTGAAGAGCCCTAGGTGATTGGGTTCCAACTTGGCAGAATTGGGATTGAGGGTGTAGACGGGGTCACCTACGGTGTACCTAGCTTTGAGGTGCTTTGTCCCTCCTGCAATCCGCTTGTGTTCAATTTCCTGGGCCTTGGCACGCCATTGATCCTGGGATGGGGTTGTTGTTAGGGGAGGATTGTTGGGGACCTTGGACTGTAACTTTCCTTGTTCAACCCCTGTCAGACTGTCAGATGAGACTGTGTGTTGAAGTACTGGAGTAACTTGTGGTCTGTCAGAACACGGGGTGGGAAGGTAGAACCTTCCAGATAACAGCACCACTTCTCAACACAGTGTACAATGGCTGCCAACTCTTTATCATGTGTCAGGATCCTCCTTTCTAATTTTAGCTGCTAGTATCTACTTGGATTTCATTATTTATTTATGAAAAAAATTGGGTTATTTCTTGGCTCATCTTTTATTTCAGACATATCCCCTATCATTATCCTTTTTAATCTGGCAATATTCCTTCTATTTTAACAGCTAATTTAAAGTTTGAAGCTTACCTTGTTTGTCCTGGGCAATTTTTGAACCACATACCTTAAAACAATTAGTTAAGAGCTCAAGTCTGAAGTTAAATTACCTTTTTGCTCTACTGCTTACGCCAGCATCTTTGGACCAGGTTTTCCTGTTCTCCTGCCTTTTGCCTTTGCTTTTACTACCTCCTGCTAAACAGTCACCGTTCCCTGCCATTTCTCCTTTACTTGGTGTTAACTTATTAAGTTTAAACCATAAAGACATGTGCTTTGGTTTTTCTGTTCTCTTCACTATATTATTAATCAATCTTGGTTTAAATTATTCACCTCAATTTTGCACCTCACTACCAAGCTAAATAAAAAGGAATGGTCTTCCAATTTTAACAGTAAGTTGAGATTGTTTGACTTACACCTCAAAAAAGGTGCTTGTTTAGGTTTTGTGGCTTTTGTTTCTTTTCTAATTTTAGTTTAACCTTATTTTTGATCTTATGGTTCCTTTTGACTTTCTATTTTATCAGTTAGGTAGTTTCTATAATAATACTCACAATTTGATTATTGATAGTTTTAATCCTCTAACTAGTGGTGAGCAATTCCCTGATTTAGAAATTGATTTTTTGACCAAGTCCTCAGTCATCTAGACTGGGTTCTATTTTATTTCCTTAGGATTAATCAATTGCCTCAGCCCTTAATTTACCTCATACAAGCTTCTAGGAGCCCTAGTCCAGTTGTTACTACAAACCTTACCTACTTTTTTGTATTTGACCAACATAAATATAAATGGTATTAAAGCTTTAGTTTACAACCATCTTCCCCAAACTATGAGACCTTTTACATCATGGATGGGGTAGCGTTGTTCTGAGTCAGTAAGTTTCCTGGACTTGTAGCCCACGGGGAGAAAGGCGCCATTGTCAGTTTCTACCCTTAGCACGCCCCCTATGGCCCTGTCAGAGGCATTGGTCTCTAGTTTGTACTGCTGGTTTTGATTGGGGAACTGCAGGACTGGTGAGGTTGTGAGCCTTTGCTTCAACGTCTTGAAGGCTTGGTCTCTGACAGGGGTCCACTGGAAGCACTGCTTGGTATTGAGGAGCTCAGTGAGAGGTGCAATTAGTTCTCCGCAATTGAGGATGAACTTGCGTACATAGGCAACCATGCCCAAGAATGTTTGCACTTGGCCCACATCAGTGGGGAGGCATGCTAGTGATTGCCTTGATTTTGGCAGGATTGGGCTTTATCCCTTGGGCAGAGATGGTGTGCCCAAGGAATATTATCTCCGACTTGAAGAACTCACATTTGGAGGGTTTAGCTTTTAGTTGGTTTTTCTGAAGGGTGTTGAAGACAGCACAGAGGTGTTGGAGGTGTGTGGTTTGATCTTGGCTGAAGATAATAATGTTGTCAAGGTACATAACCACACATTTCCCAATCAGTTCCTCTAATGCTTTGTTCATCAACATGGCAAAGGTGGAAGGAGTGTTGGTCATTCCAAAGTTCATGACACAACACTCAAACAACCCGTAGCGCGTACTGAAGGCAGTTTTTGCCTCATCCCCTGGTGCAATGCGGACCTGGTTGTACCCTGCAGTGAGATCAATCTTGTTAAAGACCTTCACACCTGCAAGTGTATCAAACAGGTTATCAATCAGCGGCAGGGGATACTTGTTCTTAACTGTCACCTTATTTAGGGCGCAGTAGTCTGTGACCAGGTGGAGGGATCCGTCCTTCTTGGCTACAAAGAAGACCGCCACCCCGTATGGAGAGAGCAAGGGAAAATTGAGCCCTTATCAAGCGCGTCCACAAGGTGCTGGCAGAGGGTTTCATCTTCCTTTGGTGTGAGACAGTATAATGGTTGTGCTTTGGGTAAGGATCCTTAAAGTTGTACAGCGTGCTGGATCTCCCAAAGAGGTGGTAGTTGTTAAAGTGTCTCATCAAATACATCCTTGTACTCCTTGAGGAGTGCCGCAAGCGCTGGTGAGGGTGGAGATGTCAAGGGAAGGACTGCTGTTGGTTCAGCACAGATAACTTCAACTGAGAATTGGCTGAAGTCTAGTTTACCCCCCTTGAAATCATATGAGCTCGTCTCCGTTATTCTGACAAAAACAGTATCATGGAGTAAATTGCTCATTTCCATAGGGTAAATCTGGAATCCCACCCCGTTTCTGTTGAGGGTGATGACAGAGGTATCACAATTGATGTAGGGGCGGTTGTGTTGAAGCCAGTTGAGACCAGCAATCACATTGTGGCTGAGCCCTGCCATGATTGGTCCAGAGAGCTTAACCAGGATGTTCCCCATTCTCACAGAGAAGGGTACCATCTTGTGGGTATGGCCACTCTGCAGGAGTCAGCTACTTGTATGCTTTGAATCTGCTGGGCACTTGGTCTAATTGTTGAGAGTTGGCAAAGGCCTGGTCTATTATAGTCTGTTTGGCCCCGGTATCTACCAGTAATTTGTGGGTGTTCCCACAAAAACAGAAGGGATAGGACAAGTGTGTTACTTTATTTGAGGAGTGGCTTGCTTGCAATATGGGGTCATCACTGTGGACTTGAAAGACATCCAGGGCTTCAACTTTGTGCATGTTGTAGTCACAGGGATTTTTTGCAAGCAGGGACTAAGAGGATGGGTCAGGTGGGGTTATAAGGCCTCTTGTCATTACAACCCCCAGGCTTTTCCCTGATCCTTGATCTGCGCTAGCTGAAGCTCCCCTTTGTGGGGGCCTTTAGTCCCATTATCTTGTTGACGTGGTTGACAACGGCCTACTTGACTATGGCCATTGCCTGATGTTGTACGTGGTTGGGATGGAGCGTCACTGGTATGGCAGAAGCCCATTGAGGCCTGGTTGTTAGCCTCCACAATGGCTTTATAGCAGGCATCAATGGAGGTACAGCAACCTACGGGGACCAACTTGCAGATATGGGGGTTTAACCCATTGACAATCAGAGTGAGTAGCATTGTGTTTCTGTTGGTCACTGTATCTGGGGCAGCAGCAAGGTACTCAGGGACAGAACCAGTTTGCTTGATTGCTAGAAGAGGGGTTCCCACGACAATGGGAAAGAAGGTTTCACTGTAACAGGACTTGGCGGCGTCTCAAAATGCTGCCCAGGTAACGTCAAGTTCCTGGCTGGCCCAGTTGATGAACCACACAGTGGTGGGCCCTGTGAGGCAACCAGACACGGTGGCAACCCACATGGGCTCAGGAACCTGGCAGATGCAAAGGCGGGTTTTAGTAGACTGGAGCCAACTGACAATGTTGGCCCCCTCAACGCCACTAGCAAAGGATTCTAGCTGAAGGTTGAGCATGCGCTGGGACAAATCTGACTGGGGCAGGGTGACGCTGGCGTCACGCTGCCTGAGGCAGAGCCAATTGTACACACTGGTGAGAACTAGCTGGTCTTGATAGATGACATACCCGTCAGGAATGTCCCCCTTGGGGATTGGCAGGAAGGTCTCTTGTTGGGGAGTAGCCATACAGCCCGTACTCTGTCCTTTCTTGGGGGGGATTTTGTTTTAGGTAGGTTGATAACCTACCTCTGCTACCAATGTTGCAACTGAACCAATGAGGATTCAGTATTTGGAATTGTGGAAGACAACAGTCCAATAGAAAGGACAGAATAATAAGAATAAGGTATTGTTTATTGTAGAATATTGTGATTAATATACTATATGGGGAAAGCCATAAGGCCATCAGGGGGTGGCATAGTGGGGAGTTCCATGTAGGGTTTGAAGCCAATGAATAACTTGTGCGGGAATCAGCAAGTCAAATTGGCAGCGCTCCTAATTAGGATGAAGTACCCGCCATTTAATATTGCCATCAGGTTGATCCATAACGTTAGATACGTCAAGGGGGCAGCTCATTGAGCACCCCCTGTGTATTGTAAGATACATTAGCAGGCGAGTCTGGAAACTTGGTTGCAACATGGGTGTGGGCCAAACCCTAGTCAACAGCATCTTTGTGGACAAGTTCAAGCTAGCCACTAATCCTTTGCGGATTAAAAACGTGGTCCTGACTGATGAACATCACATTACCATGACAAGGGAAGCCACCCCCTTCTTCATCATGCTTGAGAATCTACTCCACTATCCAAGGCCCCATCATTGACTTTCAAAAGTATGACATTGTACTATGTTTGAGCTGGTTGCAAAAGAACAACCCCCACACAGACTGGACAATCTTGGTATCAACCATCAAAAGTAAAGGTGTCAATCATCAGATCTACCCTGACTCAGTAGACCAACTCCTACGTAACCACTTCTTTGTACGCATCACTGAGACCCTAGACAAAAAGGAGAACCTCAAGGCAATTGACTGGGATTCCTGCTGATACAAGATCATACATTTCAAGGATCACCAGGACATCACTACGCCTCAGGATTTCAAATTTGTGGCACACCATCCAGAAATCTTCAAAGAGGCTCTACCTGGGTTGCCACCAGAGAAACACATCCAACACTCTATCTAACTCAAAGGAGCTGTGCCTAATGCATGACTCATCTACTGCCTTACCCCAAACAAAGATGACGCCCTATGTTCCTATCTCAAAGAAGCCTTGGAGAAAGGACTTATATGTCCCTCACATTCTCTCTTTGGGGCTGCCGTATTCTTTGTGGCCACAAAAGATGGCACCCTGCTCCTAGTCACAGATTATCAAGCCCTAAATGAATTTATCATCAAGAATTGTCACCCACTGCCACTCATTGACGACCTCTTTGATGCCCTGGGCGGCGCCACAGTCTTTTCCAAGATTGACTTAACCACAGGCTACAACCAGATCCATATCAAAGAGGAAGATATCCCCAAAACAGCCTTTGCACTAAATACGGCTCATATAAATGTTAGTGCTAATTTTTAGTATTACAAATTCCCCATCAACATTCATGACCTTCATGAACAAGGTTTTTGCACCTCACATAGGCAAGCACGCCTTAGTCTACCTGGACAACATTATTGTCTAGAACCCCTCAAAAGAGCAGCACCGCAAAGACCTGGAGGCAGTCTTTGCTACCCTGGCACAACACAAGCTGCTAGTCAAGCCCTCCAAATGCCAGTTCTTCTAGGAGCAGCTGCCTTTCCTAGGACACATAGTCTCAAAAGACGGCATTAAGCCTGGCAGTCAGAAGATACAGACCATCTGCAAAATAGCACCACCACCCAAAAACAAGTTGGAACTCTGCACATTCTTAGGAACAGTGGCCTATGTACGCCGTTTTATACCTGACTATGTTGTCCTGACTGCACCCCTGTCCACCATAGCTGGCGCCAAATCCAAGTTTGTATGGACCCCCAATGAGACCTTTGCTTTAGGCGTATCAAGGAAAAGCTTACAACAGCACCTATCCTGCAGTACCCCAAACACAATGGGGAGTACCAAATGGAAACAGAAGCCTCAGACGCATCTTTTGGGGGAGTATGTTGTGATCTGAGGCACGGCACAGAGTCACAACAGGAAATCCTAACCTTAGGATTGGATTTGTACTAAGTTTTGGTTAGAATGGCAGGGAGGGCTATGCAATTACCTTGTAGCCCTGATTGAATATTATCTGCTAGATGTGGCTAGAGAGGCGCCAAAGTATGTGGAGACACAGAGACAAAAATGTGAATAGAACTTAATTTTTATTGGGTATAAAGATTGGGAATATATATTGTGTAGCTTTACCACAAAACAGTACATGGACAATATGATCACTTGCCACAAACATGAGTGGGGCAAGTGAGTTGCACAGAATCAAGAAACCAAACAATTGAATTTCCCAATTTGGAGCCAGCCTCATTTCAAAGGGCAAAAGCAAAAGAGAGATATTTATCCTAAAAATAACCCATCAAAGGCAAAATTGAAACATGGTGAAAGGCGGCGTTCACAACATAGTACTACAAATCAAAATCAATAATGATGACTTCCTGCCGTAGCCTACAAATCACAGAAACTGTCAACAGTGAGTGTTGATACCCTATACACAACAAAGAGTTGTTGGCAATTGTACACTGTCTAGTTAAATGGTGCTGCTATCTGGAACAACATGAAGAATTAACAGTGTTGACCAAACACAAGTCACTCATATATTTCAAAACACAAGCAAACCTATCCTGCTGTCAGGCCAGCTGGATGGAACTCTTGGAGAGATTCAATATGCTCATACAGTACAAGCCTGGTCCAGAGCTTGACATGGCAAAGGCACTCTCACACCTGTTGTTGCAACTTAACCAATGAGGATTCAGTATTTGGAATTGGGGAAGACAACAGTCCAATAGAAAGGACAGAATAATAAGAATAAGGTATCATTTATTGAGGAATATTGTGATTAATATACCATATGGGGAAAGCCACAAGGGGGTGGCATAGTGAGAAGTTCCATGTAACGTTTGAAGCCAAGGAATAACTCATGCAGGGATCAGCAAGTTGAAGTGGCAACACTCCTAATTAGGATGAAGTACCCACCATTCAATATTGCCATCAGAATAATCCATAACATTAGATACATCAAGGGGCGGCTCATTGAGCACCCCCTGTGTATTGTAAGATACGCTAGCAGGCAAGTCCAGAAACTTGGTTGCAACACTATACGTTAGAGCCACAAGGGGAGAGAATAGGCTTGATCCAGATTGGCTCCTCCTGGTACTCCAGATAAAGGACAAAGATTCCCCCCTGGCACTACAGACATAACAAAGTAAACATTCAATAAGAACAAGCACTTATTTGAAGACTTGTATGGAACCTTACATCAAAAAATGTACCACAGAACCACCATCCCTTATGTTCCCACATATCATCAAGTTGACACCATCCTATGTTACCATAGAGACCTAGGGCACACAAAAAGTTGCAACCTCTACAAATTCCTTAAGCACAAAGCATTGTGGTCAACCCTTTACCAAGACGTTCAGGAAGTCTTGGATTGATGCAAAGTATGTGAGAAATTTTCAAAAATCAAAACACCACCTAAGTCAGTACTACCTATCTGCACACAACTACTCTTCAAGGTATGGGCCCCATGCCAGGAAAACATAACAAGAAAAGGTACATCGTCACTGCAATAGACTTTGCCATACAATGGCCAGTGACACAAGCAGTAAAAACACACACTGGCAATAACATTCAGCAATTCATAGGAAAAGAAATCATCAGCAAGTTTGGAAATCCAGAGCTCCTGATAACCAATGGAGGCAAAGAATTGACCTCTGAAGATACCAATGTATACCTCACCAAGAATGGGGTCAAGCACACAATGACAACACCTTATCATCCTCAGGCCAATGGATGTGTGGAACAGCTAAATGGCAGCCTCATGCAAGCCTTGGCTAAGCTCACCGCCGGGAGAACTGATGACTGGTATAAGCAGCTACCAACTGCATTAATTGTATGCCAGACTTGTGTGAACAGATCCACCAAGAATAACCTTTTTGAACTGGTATATGGAACACAGCCCAATATCATCCAAGCATTGTCAGGACCCAAGCTAGAAATTCCAAGCAAGGTCTTCCTGCTCAGATCCACAGGTCATAAAGGCCAAGAGTGATCAAACAGAAAGAGAAAACAAGCATCTACAAAAGACATTTGTCCCCATCCAAAACAAACACAAGGTTGGCAACAAAGTTTTGGTCATGAATGTTGACAAGAGCAAACTACAACGCAAGAAAGTAGGGCCAGCAATCATTCTGAAGGTAAACAATAATAACACTTGCCTCGTGCAAGGGCTTGGAAAACGCAAGCAAGACAAGACCTTACACCACAATTGCCTACAGCCCTGCAAAGCAAGACAGAAACAACAAGAAACCACCCTGCCTGCTACTGAACAACAACTGATTCAATACAGCGCCCGGGCTTCTGACAACCTCCCTGACAACCTGCCTCCAGAGGAGGCCAACCTTCAGACGGGGGAGGGGGGTCAAAACCGCAGGCTTGACCCGCCAGCAAGGTTCCAAGTAAGCGGGTTTGTGACCTGCAATCCATTTATCCAGTTACTCAAAGCCAGACTAGGAAGTCAACTCAAATTTCCAAATCCATGAACATGAACAAATAATGATCCCTTATAATGGATAACTCTTTTGGCACTTGACTCATTATTAGGATCAATACACCCCCTTCACCATCCTACTATGTGATCTACACAATCATGTTCTTGTTATCCATGACTCATGTTAACTATATAATCACCACCTCTCAATAAATAATATTATCTAATTTCTAAAAAATTTCCCCTTGTAACTCTGCTAAAACAGCACAGTTACAACACCACTATAATAAACCCAAAGAAATATTCAGTGGTGTAGCTTAAAAGAAGGGAATATAACATATATTTTTATTGCAAGAAGAAAGTCAGCTTTTAATAGTATTCTTACTTGACAGTCACGATAATTTAGTCATTAAATGGGAAAAAGAAAGGAAGAAATGAGGGATAAAAGGAAGATGATCAGCACAACAATCCAGGAAAAGATGATAACAGCCCCAACAACACAAGGATGTGGCAGAGGGCTTAAACCTGGGCAGTCAGTTAATACCATGTGTCAGATAACTAGTTGATTGATTAATTAACACTTTAGTTGCTGCATCTTTTGATCAAGAAGATAGTCAATATACTCAAACAATCCAGAATACCTTTGAGTCAAGAAACAATCAGGAACTCCTATGATTCTTGAAGTAACTAAACGACAGATCAGGATTGATCAGCCATCTGGTGATGAGTTTCACCACATTGTGGCTCCCCATGATACTATATAACTTTCTAAATTCATATTAATAAAGTAGCACTCTCTTCTTAATTTCCACCTCTATTTTTTATTATACTTCTCAGAAGTATATTAACGACAATATAATGATTTTTATTTTTTTGAACAAGCAAATCAGTGGCTCAGTCCAAAACATGTTATTGAGTCTAGGGAATAAATCGATCTTCGAGCCTTTTATTCTTAAAAATGGATTGGCTAAAGTCCTAAATATCCACCCAATATTTCCTTTTACATTTAGAGTACGATCTAGTAAAAAATCGATTAAAAAATATTATTATAATATATAAAAAATAATTTTCTTATTTTGAAGCTAATTATCGTGTCAGCCAATGCAAGGACTCTTTTAAAGCCAACTATAGTGCCAATAGGCTTAATAAGACTCTAAAAGTTACTTTTTGACCGAAACCAAAAAAATATCGACGTTTAACTGCATAAAAAATATAATTTAAATTAAATTAGATTATATAAAGGCATAGAATATGATTGGATTAGCTTAAACCCATTTTTAATTCAACATAAAAGGGTTGTCATTTAAACGGCTTTTATTAAAAAACGACCCAACAACATATGAAATCAACGTTTTTATAACCGGTAAAAACCAAGGAGCTCTTAAATTACCCCAGTAAAATATTTCCAGGTCTTTTTCCCGTCGAACCATCGAAATTCTAAACTGAAACCAACCTTTTCGAAATGATGATCTAACCCATGAAGCCTGCATCCAAGAAGGATCAAGGTATCTATAAATAGAGAATAACTTGATTGACGTGCATAAAATTTATTCGTTGGCATTTTGGTTTATTGGTTCGCAGCCAAGCAAGGATTATTTAATTAGTTTAGTTTAAAAATGAGGTGACATTAGTATGCTTGTTAATAAAATATTGAATGCTGTGGTGGATCTAGCCAAATTGGAGGTGTAAATCGGCAGATATGATGTATATAAATGACTGTCGGATGCGGTGTTAATTATCAAAATGAAATACTCTATCATCACTTCCATCGCCATGACCGCCTTTAGCTCCTTTGCTCTTGGAGCCAATGTCCCTGTAGACATCCTTCGTCGTCAGTATGGTGAGACTTCATATGGCTCTGGAGAAAGTGCTCCTGCTCCCGCTCCTGCGCCTGCACCCGAGGCTGCCCCTGCGGCTGCTGCTTCTTCAGGCCCTGGATATTAGCTCTAGCATGTTTTAATAAACGCATTACTATTTTAGGACCCACGCACAAACATTTTTTTAATCTTACTTTGGCTACATAGTACTTCTACAGAGAAAGATTTTTACTATATTTTAATATTTTTAATTCGGAATAACACATCTTTTTCCTAGTAAGGACTGAACTCCTGGTATCTATAACTTTGATATCATAGATTCGTAAAAAATGTTTTTATGGACAGCTTTCCAGAATCTTTTAAAGGCTGCTTAGCATCCAATAAAAGAAAATGAGAGTTTAATCAGCTTTAACTTTTAAATGAGTTAAAAGGGTTTCCAGATGTCTTAAAGGAATGACTTGGACATTTTTGTGGGATACACTATCTAGAAAGACGCATCTAGAAGTTGTATCCTAAAATGCCATCTAGAAACCTTATGTCAAGTTTCTGGCTAAACTATGACAGATAATTAAAAAGTTCATAAAATCTCAAAAACATTTCAAACCATAAAAAACCATATGACTAGACTCAAAATAATCCAAAGATTCTAAATCTGCAACAATAATGTGGGATTGCTAGTATCAACTATAGTGAGCAAAGCTCCAAAGTCAACACACCCCAAAATTGTGATATTTATGTTATAATTTTCCCCTATATTAAATATATTACTAAAAATAAAGTAAAACCCCAAATATTTAAAAACAAATAATTTATTGTTGAAGAAAGTGGATTGGGCTTTAGCCCCAAGAGCCTTGGAAATGCCTTTGGGATGGATAAGGGTCCTTCTCTGATGTAAAAGGTCAAAGCCTCCTTAATAACACATGCAAACTTGACCTGCTAGTCTGCATGCTTGGATACAACAGCTTTTCTTTTGGTGGCCTGGGGGTAAAGCCAGTGCCCATGGCTATGCTGGATCTTCAGCTTGTTAATAATCACAATGATTATGGGTTCTTTACCTTAACCATGCAGGAAAATTGGTTGTGCCAACCTTCAAGTGATGAGGTGGTCTTAGTTATGCTGTCCTTAACCTGATTATAGCAGTTCCAGTTAATGGAGCCACTACCATTGTGTATATAAAATCCTTAATGAAACATTTTAAAGTTGAAACCCAAATATTACAGATCCTTTTATTATAAGAAATAAAACCAGTATATCAAAAGTGGTTTTTTAATAGCTGTGTTACAGGGAGATAGTACTATCAAAGGTGAGTTAATTTGAGTTGATTTATTATATGTGATCATAATTTAATAGAAATCTATATTCCCAGTTAATAAGAGAAGGCTTGGATTTTTCTTATAAATGTATAATTTTGTTATTTGATTCCAGATGCCGTCTTTCTAGATGCTTTATTTCTAGATGGAATACTTTAGAGTATTTATTAAGTGTTTTTATAATAAAAAATTGATTTGTATAAAACTCTTTTTTATTTAAGTTTGTGATTGCATTTTCTAGATGCTGTTTTTCTAGATTCTGTATTAGAAACTAATATGTAAAAAATAACTTGTCAGGAATTTATATTGTCTTAGTTCTACCTTGGTTAATTTTGGCACCCTGCCAAGCCTTTAACTGAAGAAGCTTCTGATATGGTACTAGCAGGCTTAATTGATCTAAGAAGCCTTCATAAAAGCAGATTTGGATAAACTTTCAAGAACAACCAGGAATATCTTAGAATAAGGTTATAACTGTAATCCCAATTGGCTAGAGTTATATCAAAATACATTAGCAAACCACTGGGGTTAGCAATCATGGGTTTCTCTGTGGGGTGGAAAGGGTTGTGATCAATTTGCACTGCCAACCTGCCGGTGCCACTGCAAATTACTGCTAGAAAGGTTGCTTAGGAACGACAAACAATGTGCTTAAAATAGAGCCATCAATTAGCGCCGCCACTGCTGGCACACTAATGGATTATGGGCAACTGTGGTAAGTTTGACTCCCTGGTGCTTGACACTATAGTAAAGTGAGAATTCAGCTTTTTCCCTGATTGATAACTGGAACGTTGACACTTTTTTAATTAACATATATTGATTTACTGAAAACTTTTGATATAAAAAATTAAACCTTACAGCTATGGTATACTTAAATGATCCTAGAGAGCTCAAAAATACAATAAAAAAGTATTTTAATTAATGATAATAAGGAGAAATTGGCAAATGTTTCTCATTTTACTATGTAATTTAAACTCTTTATTATAAAAATATTTTTGATTACAATAAAAATTAAAATTACAATGTACCAAAAATAAACATAAACACAACAAAAAGAGTTGTGCAAAATTTGAAGAAATATTAATGTTTAATTGATATAGTTCATAAAAATACAAATTCAAATATCTTATGTTTTACTAGTAAATTAACAAAAATTAAGATATTTCAATCACTTTCAACTGTAACTATTCATCTCAAACTTACCATACATACACAAAAAATCAGTACTATATAATTAAATCAAAAAAAAAGAAAAGTTAAAATTGAAAACTAATTTATCAAAACTAAAAAGTAAAATTAAAGCTAAAAAGTTAAAAGTTAAAATCATAAAAGCAAGCAAGTTTACTCTTCATCCTTCTTCCCCTTTTCTTTTCAGTCCCTTCCAGGAGGGCAGTGGCAATAATCTCAAGATGCTTAATGTGACAGAAATCACTGGATAATATGAAGCTGTTTCTAAATGATGGGGAATTACCACCCAAATCCACATAGAATTGATGATTAACCACCAACGCGGCTTTAAATATCTTTTTGTGAAATTTCCAATTGAAACTCCAGGATTAAGTAGAACAATCAATCCTAACCAGAAAAACCAAGATAAATGACCTGGGAAAGCATCAATGCATCTTCAGCATAGAATTCTGGGCATTGAGAAGTGACACAATTTTCATTTTCCAGAATGGGGGGAGGAGCTACAAAATTGGCTGGCATGAAATTAACATTTTGCGGAACTGACAACAAAGTTCCAGATTCTGGGCCCCATCTTCCTGAAATGATTCTGTTCAGAATCAGATTGTACAGGATATACCGCAACAACCCAAGCACAGGATGCATTTTTAAAATTTAAAATTAGAACTTGGGATAATTGATTTTTATTGAGTAAATTTAGAAGGACTCAACTCTTAGAGTTGAAACAGGGAAAATTATTCAATATATATCAGAAAAATTGACTAAGCAATACCACCTGAGTCTTGATCTCCTATTTCTTTGGCATCTTCAAGTAAGTATCTAGTCCAGGTTGCAAAGAACCCTTGTGTGACCAGTTTCTGACAACCATGCTGATTAATGAGCTTATATTGGGTGACCCTCATATTACATCAATTTATCAACGTCAGTTTACAAGGGGGAGCTGGTTTCAGCTGGTATACTGGAGCAGCTGTGACTCATTTTCAATTGATTGTTTGGTTTAAATCTGTTAACTTGGTCAATTTTGATACAGGTTTCCCAGCCTTCTGTGCCTTCTTACTTGGACAGACAATACCCAGCATTATGGAACTTACTGTGACATTATCCTCCGCTTTAGCCCTGGGCACAATACCACTATCTGGAAGATGGGATAAAGAGAAATTATTATGGGCAAGTGGGAGTTTCATTGCGGCAAGGGTAAGTTCAGGGTGTCCAATAGCAGTGGGATTGCGCTTGTAGAACTTGTGGATCAGATCAGAGGAATTGTAACAATTGTAGTGGGGAACCCAGGAGTTTTCAGAATCAGGATAACCTTTCCAAGATACCAAATATTCCAAACGGCAACAATTCTTGCGGGAAGCTAGAATACAATTTAACTCATACTCAGGCTCTCCTTCCACAAGAATGGGTTGGGAAGAGTGGGTCTCTGTTCCTTTGAAGAGAGTAAGGAGACATTCATGGAAAGTGTGGAAAATCTTGAAAGCAGGGGGTAAATCCAGCCAATAGGCGGAGGGACCAATCTGATGTTCTACCTTGAAGGGACCAACTTGCTTGGGACCCAATTTACAACATGGAACTTTAAGTTTCATATTGCAAGCATTGACCATGACTAGATCACCTGGCCTGTAAGTTGGACCTTCCTGGCGCTTGCAATCTGTGTATTCCTTGTAAGTTGTCACGGCGGCAGCAAGAGTAATTTGGAGCTCCTGATGGACACGCTTCAATTCAGCGGCTTGATCAGTTGCAGCTTCCACGTTGCTAACCAAACAAGGGCCCATGTTGGAAGAAGGATTGTAGCCCACATTGGCATTAAAATGGCAATACTTGAGTTGATGTGTGTGGGGCGTTATTATATGTGAACTCTGCCATGGGTAGATTATCACACCAGTCATCTTGTTGCACATTGGTGTAGCAGTGTATATAGACCTCCAAACTTTGGTTTACCCTCTACATTTATCCATCAGACTGGGGGTGGAAAGCAGTAGAGCGGCACAATTTGATACCAAGGATTCCAGTAAAAGCTTCCCAGAACTGAGCAATAAATTGAGGACCACAGTCACTTAAAATCTCCATTGGGATGTCATGTAGAGAGAAGATTCTGTTCACAAATAACCTAGCAGTTTCCACTGAAGTAATTGTGGTTGAGCAAGGTACAAAGTGTGCCATCTTTGTGAAACAATCAACTACTACCATGATTGCATTAAACCCATTGGAATTGAGAAGCTCGCCAATGAAATCCACCAACACAGATGTCCAAGGACCCACAGCAGGCTGAAGTGGGACCAGTAACCCAGTAGTCTTATTCTGACTGGCCTTGGATTGAACACATATCAGGCAATCTCAAACAAAAGCGGCAACCTGCACAGTCAAACCTTTCCAGGAAAACTGGCGGCAGATAAGTTCCACTGTTTTGTTTTTCCCTGGATGACCAGCTGTTGGACAGGTATGATTAGCCTCCATGATTTCATCTCAAATAGTGCCTTCAGGGACCCACAAGTGATCTTGATGATATAGGACTGGACCAATCTTATGATAACCCTGAGGCTGACCTACTGGGTTTGCACATGCTAGCTCCAATAGCCTATCATAACCTTTGGACAAAGGTTGCAGAAACTTAACCTTGGAATACAAGTACAGGTCTGCGCCCTCAGCTAAGGACATGGTGGCCAACATAGCCGGTGGAGGTAATACAAAAGGCACCACAGCTTTGTCTGGAATCATAGTATGTGTGTTAAACTTGGCGTCCATACTAGCATCTGGGAGATGTGAGGGATTCCTGCTTAGAGCATTGGCCAAGTGATTGTCAGATCCCTTAATAAACTCATAGCGGAACTTGTATCTTGCCAGATCACCATGCCATCTGGATTGGCAACCCAGAAAAACCTTGGGTTGTTGATAATATAGAAGGGCTTTGTGGTCAGTTCTTACTACAAATGGATGACGTGCTGACATGAGATGGTGGTGCCAATGCTTTAACAATTCCACTACAGCCAACAATTCCTTGTTTTAAATCATGTAGTTGCATTCTTGAGCCTCCATCTTCTGGAAGAAATACCCTACAGGTCTCTCAATTCTGTCACTAGCCATTTGCAACAGCACACCAGCCACAGCGTATTTAGATGCATCAGTGGAAACAACAAAAGAAAGCTCAGGATCTACATGTCTTAGCACTGAGGAGGACAACAAAAGAGCCTTGACTGCTGAGAAGGCACTTGCACACTCAGGCGTCCAGACTAAAGTTGTCTTTCCACTAGCTGAATATAAAGGGGCGGCCACCTCAGACAAGTGGGGAGTGAATTTCTTCAAGAACGTACATGTACCCAGGAAACTACAAAGTTGGGATACTGTCACAGGCATAGCATACTCTCAAACCGCAGCTTCCTTGTCAGGGGCAATGGTGTGGCCATCCTCAAAGATAATATTACCCAGAAAGGTAACCTTACGTTTAAAGAATTCACACTTACTCCTTTTGATGATCAAGTTTGCTTGGAGAATGTGCTCTACAACTGCTGACAAGTGGGCCTTATGGGACTCCTCATCCGGAGAAAACACCAAGATGTCATCCATATATGCAATGGCACAAACACCTAGGAAATCTCCCAGGACTGAATCAATCAACCGCTGAAAGCAAGCTGGGGCATTCTTTAATCCAAAAGGCATTACGCGGAACTAGAAGATACCCTTCTTGGTTCTGAGTGCTGTTAACCATTTCATTCCTTCTGCAATCCTGATTTGATTGAAAGCATTCAACAGATCAAGTTTCGAGAATACCTTGGCCTTCTCAACACATTTAGAGATCTGTGCTTCAAGAGGTAAAGGATAAGGATCCAGAATTGTAATGTTGTTCAAATTCCCGTAGTCAACACAAGGACAAAGGGACCCATCAGACTTCTGAACAAACAATAATGGAGAGCAGATTGATGAAGCCTTCTTAAAAATGTAGCCTTTTGCCAACATGTCACAAGTCCACTCTTCCAAACATGCATCTTCCTTCAAGGTTTAAGGGTAAATAGGAGACGCAATTCTGATCAGATCAACAGTGACCTTAAAGTCAAAGTCAAACTGAGTGTGCTTGGGAAGGACTTCGCCTCTGGTGGCGTCAAATGCCGCAGACCAGGGTTGCAAACATGCCGGTAAATCCAAACTTACAGGGACAGGGACAGGAAACAAGTGTATGGTCTGTGATGATTGCTCCAATTCAGACATATCCAACAGCGGAATACAAATAGTTATACCTGAGGAGTGTTCCACCTGTAGCTCATTTTTCTCCAGTAAGGTTGATACATTATGATCTCTCCACCAACTCACTCCCAAAATGATAGGATACATATGGGTAGGGCAAACAGAAAACCTTGCGGTAAAAGACTGGCCTGCTAATACAAAAGTAACTGGCTTCTTCAGCTGGAAAGAGGGAAACATTTGACAATTTCCACCCCTAACTAGCATTCCTGGATGGTACTTGAGTTGTAGCAAGTCAGCAGTCTCCACACTCATAAATTTTTTGGAAGCACCTGTATCTAACAAGATGGCTGGCTGATAGATAGTTTGACAATTATTGATACTACCATGAAACAAGAAGTAACCAGAAGTGGATTTATTTGCAGCAAAGGTAGCATTCTTGGCAGGGTCTTGTTTTTCATTGGCAGTACGGACAGCAGCTAAGGAAGCAGGATGCTCCTGGAAGTAACGCTCAATCATTTCTTGGACAACAGCTGGAAGAACAGGGTTATCACAATCAATGGGAACAAGGGGCAACTCTTTGGATGTAATAATGGAAGATTTTGCAGGTACAACATTCTGAAGCATTGCCAAGGAACTATCAGGAACGGACACTACGGGGGCCTCCTTTACATCACTGGGTCTGTTCACCACCGCCAATTGTAGTTGAGACAGGCTAGGGGGAAAACAATCTTGGCTTTGGTTGGAAGAAACTACCAAGGAGCAAGGACCAGAAAACCAAGAGCGTGCAGCAGGTTTATCCTCAATTACCAACATACCTTGTTTGGAAGTAGACAGATTTGAGACCAGAGAAAGAATTTGGCTTACCAGGGCCTCAGTTGTGGTTAACAGGGAATCCCAAACCGCCAAATCCTGGGCAGTCTGGTCAACTGCTAACCACAACGCTGAGAGTTTATTCACCTCGGGAACATTGATTGTACAGCAGTAGGTAAGACACTGAGGAAGGAATACCGAAAGCGGAGTTGTACCCTGACTGAAGGCGTACAGCTTACAATATACTTTGAGCTCCTCAATAGATACACACAAATTTTTTAACAAAGGATATAGATATGCACTCTCAGTTAAAACATGTGGATTGCGCTCCACCGCGGACAACAACCATTCTTGAGCATCTTTGGAAACCTTTGTCATCACATGGTAAACTTGGGATTTGTGACTAAGGCTAGAGCCGGAATAAAATGATAATGCTGATAAAAATTCACGCAAAATTTCATCAGTGGGTGGGGCAGGAAAATAATCTGTACACCAAAATGACATGACGTGACAGAAATAGGAAACAGAGGATCAAGTCTCTACAACTGCAACCAGAGATGGAAATCAAAAATTAAAGAAAAGTCCAAACTGAAAACTCAGAAATGAACTGATGCAAATAAACATGGTAAACACAGATATCTCGACAGAGCAGGAGAAAAGAAACACAAATTCATGATGAACTGCTTCCAAAAACTCAGATGTAGAAGAGTTGAGTAATGTAACAGAAATAACTGGATAATATGATGCCGTTTCTAAATGATGGAGAATAACCACCCAAATCCACATAGAATTGATGATTAACCACCAACGCAGCTTCAGATATTTTTTGGTGAATTTACCAATTGTAACTCCAGGATTAAGTAGAACAATCAATTCTAACCAGAGTAAACCAAGATAAATGACCTGGGAAAGCATCAATGCATCTTCAGCGTAGAATTCTGGGCATTGAGAAGTGACCCAATTTTCATCTTCCAGAATGGAGGGAGGAGCTACAAAATTGGCTGGCATGAAATTAACATTTTGCGGCGCTGACAACAAAGTTCCAGATGCTGGGCCCCATCTTCCTGAAATGATTCTGTTCAGAATCAGATTGTACGGGATATACCGCAATAACCCAAGCACAGGATGCATTTTTAAAATTTAAAATTAGAACTTGGGATAATTGATTTTTATTGAGTAAATTTAGAAGGACTCAACTCTTAGAGTTGAAACAGGGAAAATTATTCAATATATATCAGAAAAATTGACTAAGCAATACCACCTGAGTCTTGATCTCCTATTTTTTTGGCATCTTCAAGTAAGTATCTAGTCCAGGTTGCAAAGAACCCGTGTTTGACCAGTTTCTGACAACCATGCTGATTAATGAGCTTATATTGGGTGACCCTCATATTACGTCAATTTATCAACGTCAGTTGACAAGGGGGAGCTGGTTTCAGCTGGCATACTGGAGCAGCTGTGACCCATTTTGATTGACTGTTTGGTTTAAATCCGTTAACTCGGTCAATTTCAATACAAGTATCCTGGCCTTCTGTGCCTTCTTACTTGGACGGACAATACCCAGCATTATGGAACTTACCGTGACACTTAGGCTCAAAGGCATTGTATTTGTGCTTATCTGCACCTTTAATGGCCTTGGTGAAGAGGGTAGAGCGGGTGGTAGGCTTGGTGGGGGGACACAGTTTGCCAAGTCACGCAGCTTGGTTATGGTTTTCTCCTGCTTGTGCTGTAGGAGGGAGAAGAACTCATTGAACTTTGGGTGAAGCCCAAAGTTGGCCTTAGGATGCTTGTGATAAGCCTCTAGTGCCAAAGTGGTCTTGAGCTCACCATTCACCGTTGCCAGGTAAACATTCCAACTGGCCTTGACGCAGGCCTTGCCTTGCCTCTTCCTGATAACATTCCAATCCACTAGGGCTTAAAGTACTTGAGGAAAGGCTTGAACTATGGATGCTTTGCTATGTAAGGATCCTTTGAAAGAACCTCAAACCCCTTTGCAGTGTTCTCTGGCTTTAAAAAAGCTAAGGCACTAAAATTGTGCAAGCACAAATTAGTAGGTGTCTGAAGTGTCCCTTTGGCTCAACCTGCTAAGCTTGGTTTGGGCTTGTACATTGCAAGCAACTGTTTTGGTGGGAGTGGAAGTGGCACCCCTGCACCTTTCTGCTGAACAGATTCTAAAATGCATTGAACTGAGCAGGCTTGAAGTCCAGGGTGGCCTGGTCCTTGTCAGTGGCAGGAGGGTTTGTGCGGGTATGAGGGGGTCTTCTTGGAATTGTTGTTGCTGTCAGGAAGGAGGGAAAGTGCTCTGCAAAGGTTTGAGAACATGTGGGTGTAAATGGCCTCAGTGGCCCCAGGGAGAAGGAAGAAAGCAAGTGGAATCACCTGGATGTCAATCTGGGCATGGATCATCTAGAGCTTCTTGAACATCTGGGGGCAAGTGGTGAAGGTACCATCAACTAGCCAGATTTTAGCCCTTTTTAACTCTAGTAGGTTCTGCTGAGTGGCGTAGCAGATTACACAGTCTTTTCTGCTGGGCCCATTATCATGGAGGAGGAAGCACTCCCCACTTGGAAGCTGCTTCAGCTCGTGGGTGAGCTTAAGCTCAGAGATGGCATCTGAGGCCTTGGGAGGAGGGGGTTGGAAGTGATTTTCTTGTTGCTGATGAAATTAACAAGTTGCTCCTGGGTGGGCACCAACTTAAGATTCTTAGTCTGCAGGTGTTGAAGGGCCTTGATGGCCAGATCTGAAGCGCAGATATTTGCAGAGGTAGAGATCACTTGGACAAGGTACCACTTCAGCATTCAAGTGATCAGGTGATTGGGGGGGGGGCTCACAGGTGTGCTCCCCCTTCTCAGCAGTAACCCACTCCCAACCCTTGGTGTTTAGCTGGGGCCCGCAAGTCTTATCCTCACATACAAAGTGCTTTCTTTTGGTTTGCCATTTTTGATTATTACAATTAAATTTTAATTTTCAGCAACATAGCCAGGGCCGCCCTTTACTGACATGATGGGGAAAAACGGGGGAAGCAATTGGGGACTTTGAACTCTCTGTTCACATTGCAGATATTGTGGATAGCCAGTGGATCCCAAGCCATGTGACCAGAAGCTTTGAACTTCTTGGAGTATTCTTCAGTCTCATCCTGGAGGTCAGATGAGAGAGGGGGAAGAGCCATCAGGAGGAGGAGGAGAAGAGATCTTTGAGGCCTGCTTTGAAGCCCTTTTTTATCAGAAGAAGAGGTGGGCTCCTTGGCAGCCTTTGAATTCTTGGTATGTTGCTCCTTGGTGGGTTTGGATTTGGCCTCTGACTTGTAAAAAGAGTGATCACTGAGGGAGTCATCACTTTTATTTGAGGACTTGGGGGGAAGTTGAAGATGAGGGTGGAGGGGGGAGGTTTGGGAGGAGATGGAGTAGGAAGAGATGGAGTGGGAGGAGATGGGGTGGGGGAGATGGAGTTAGAGACTTTGCCTTTGCAGACTTCATGGCACGCTTGGGAGTGGAGGAAGTTTCTTTTTAGCCCTTTGAGGCTTGAGACTTGTTGGATTTAGATGATCTTGGATAAAGAAAATTTTAGTTTTGTAAATAAAATGATTGAGAAGATATTGCAAACACAAAGAGGTAAAGCAAAGCAAAAGTTAAATGAAAAGTATGCAAATAAAGTTTTATTTATCAAGAAAAAATGAAAAAGTAAATAGAAGCAAAATAGAACTATAAAAATATAGATATAAAGAATTAAAACATAGAAAATAAATGAGATTATGATGAAGCATCAAAGATGTTAGGTTCAGCATAACATCTTAGTGCTAAATCATTGTAAAAGTATAATTGAAAATCAAAAAAAGCATATAAAAATTATATGGGGAGTAGCAGGAAGAGTAGTAAATTGATAAAACAAAAATAAATATATATATTATGTGGATTTTTTATTGGGAGTTAAAAATTCAAAACATAGTAAAGTGTTGAGTTTGGCACTGTTGATCAGTTAAAAAAAGCTGAATTCTCACTGTCAAGTATGCCAGAGTTAAGCAGAACAATTAAATTTACTATGTTTTTTACATATAAAATTTGCTTAAATTTAAAATATGTTCAAAAGTTAACCCAAAATCAGGGAAGTTTCATATGCTCATAAATAAAAAAATACAACATAAGTTAAAAAATTAAATGTTTGGGAAGGTGTTTATTAGTAATAATAATATGCTGCAAGGAGCTACATGTGAAATTCTTACCATAGTGTTGGTTAAAATGTTAAGAAGCTCTCTGTACTAATCCCAAAGTTAAAAGGTCAAGTGGATGGGTGTTGAGTGGCGCTCATAGTGTGTCACTTATTAATTTAGCCTTAATTCCGAGCCTTTGATTAGTTAAATCCAAAACCAATCAGGTGTCAAGTGAATAGAGTCAAACAAAGAAAGTGTCGAGTTTCAGTTTTTTATAAATTACATATGAAATCTCTTAATAAATTGGGCTTAATTTATGTGGCACCACCTAATCCATAAACCCAAAAATGACATAATGTAAAACAAGTGGGGTATTTGATTAATGTCTATACCACTAAATCCAGTATAGTGGTGCTTGGGAGCTTAATCAACAACTATGGACACTAATAATAAACATATAATAGTAAATAACAAATTTTATATAAGTGCATATGTGTTTTATTAATAAAATTAGGATTTGGCTTAAAAAGTGTCAAACTGTCTACTTTTTCTTTTAGAGTGTCAAAAACAAGTTTTTTATTTCTACTATTAAATGTACTTATAAATTTTCCCTTAAATCCGTTTTTTAGCTAATTGATTTGTTAAACAGAGTCAAATATGAGTAAATTTAATCTCGGGTTTTTGGTTTTGAACCCCTATTTTACTAGTAAAAATTAGCTTAAAATCAGTTAAGCTGAAAATACTAATAGATTTGTATATGCAGCACTTGACTCCCTGGTACTTGAAAAAGTGCTAAGTACCAGGGAGTCAATCACAAGGCAGTCAAACTTACCAAAGTTGCCAATTATGCATGACTCTATGGCAACAAGTACCCAGTGCAGGGTACTATGATATTGAATCACATGCCATTGTATGGATGTCTGACTCTGGGGGTTGATGCTGGAGGTCTGGGGATGAAAAGACTGACCAATCAAGAGTTAGAAGCGTCAGATGATATTATCCTGGCAATAGAGCACAAGCTCTATAAAAGACCTCCCATTGGACTAATAAGAAGGCAGACAAATTAAAGAAGATCCTACTGTAGAATGTTTTCACAGTAGAAGAAGAAATCCAAGTTTGAAGACCCTGGTGAGTTCTAAAAAAACTTAGCAAGCTGTCAGTTAGAGAGCTGCTTGTTAGTTGCCTCCCAAGGACATTGCCAGCTGTTGCCTTGCCAAGGATCCACAGACATTGCAGTTAACACTTGTTGCCATAAAAGCATTTTATCTACATAATGACCAGGATAACACAATTGCTTAAAAAGCAAATCTTAACCAGACTTCCAGGTCTGATAGCAGAACCAAAAGTTCTGACATAACTAAGTGTTAATTTTTTTATTTTGCTGATGTAAATCCTGACTCTATTGCAAATTTTTTTCTAGATGGCCTCTTTCTAGATGGTGTTTTCTAGTGGTGTATTGCACCCAAGGTTTACTCTGATACAATATGTAGCCATTTGGATCAGCTGATGCATCCAAGTGGAATATTCTATTTTTTCACTTTGGAATAGATAGATTAAAAATTTGCAAGCCAACCATCCTCTACTTAAACTAAAATTTATGTATCTTTTTCAATTAAATATATTTAAAATTTTGATCAAGCTCTCCTTTTATCAGTCAATTAAATATCAGCAGAGTTTAAAATCCAATCATATTAAAGTATATATTAAAAACCAGCAATTTCTCTTTCAATTATAATCCACCCAGTCTAGAGTCAGGTAATCTATAAAGATAGGCCACTTTAATATGGTTGAATAGAGTTAGCAATTAAGTTAAAAATCAGGTAATTAAATAATTTTTTTGGAAGTTTGAGTGACTTATATTTCAGTTCAGCATAATTTTTACCACACTCAACTGAATTCAATCTGTGTACTTCCAAAGAAGCATGTAAGGGATTACATGTAAGGATAAGCCAAATCGAGCTTTTGGCTTGGAATCGACTTTAAAAATAAATTTAAAGAAAATCAATCCAGTCAAATCCCTTACGGCTTGAGCCCACTCAAGGTGACATTACATCCGGACAGACAGACTCACTTTTATGTATATTAATTTATTTGAACAAAATATGGACAGACAAGGTCTTCTTGTAGCTGTTAAATTTTTGAAGTATAAATTTATGTTCTAGTTGACTAATGATCAAATAACGCCCTTAAATAATTTTGGGTATTATCAAATATAAAAAAAATTGAAGGTTG
Organism: Entomophthora muscae; assembly: GCA_014839935.2. Taxonomy (NCBI): domain Eukaryota; kingdom Fungi; phylum Entomophthoromycota; class Entomophthoromycetes; order Entomophthorales; family Entomophthoraceae; genus Entomophthora; species Entomophthora muscae. Next base: position 31,524 of record QTSX02000192.1, on the reverse strand, counting down.
TAGTTGACCTGTCATGACTTTTAGCAAAAAAATAGCTTTATAAATGAAAGGATTAAAAACTGTACTTTATAACAGCACTCGATATAAAGCTTTAGTTTTAAATCTGGGGATAATCGAGGTTCGGGTGCTCCATAAAATCAAGCTGCTGTCAAATATGTTTTCTGACCAAATAATATAATGTCATGACCAAACTCTTAAGACCTAATCAAATCTTTATTATTTAAAAGTATGCTCTTATATTTACTAAAGATAATTGTTTTTGACTCTTGAAGAGTTAATATCCAGGGCCTGAAGAAGCAGCAGCCGCAGGGGCAGCCTCGGGTGCAGGCGCAGGGGCGGGAGCACTTTCTCCAGAGCCATATGAAGTCTCACCATACTGACGACGAAGGATGTCTACAGGGACATTGGCTCCAAGAGCAAAGGAGCTAAAGGCGGTCATGGCGATGGAAGTGATGATAGAGTATTTCATTTTGATAATTAACACCGCATCCGACAGTCATTTATATACATCATATCTGCCGATTTACACCTCCAATTTGGCTAGATCCACCACAGCATTCAATATTTTATTAACAAGCATACTAATGTCACCTCATTTTTAAACTAAACTAATTAAATAATCCTTACTTGGCTGCGAACCAATAAACCAAAATGCCAATGAATAAATTTTATGCACGTCAATCAAGTTATTCTCTATTTATAGATACCTTGATCCTTCTTGGATGCAGGCTTCATGGGTTAGATCATCATTTCGAAAAGGTTGGTTTCAGTTTAGAATTTCGATGTTTTTGATGGAAAATAAGGTGTCGTATTTAATGGACTGATTTTAAATCTTTTTGATTTGCTCATGATTAGAGCGCATTGTTTTCCCTATTATAAGCCATAAACTAAACTTCAAATCTAAATAATAAAACCTATATTTAGTATAACATAAATATTTATTTAAACTTTCATTAAAAAATTAAAACTTAGATCAACTAGCTTATATGAACATACATTATTCACTTTTACATAAAAAAACTATCTAAAAACTAAGAAATTAATTAGCCTGGGGTGATTAGATTTAAACTTAATTTTCTACTTCGTTTAAGTGAAGCTCGTCAAAATGCTTAATAGATGCCTCTGTGATTGGCTAGAAAGCTACCAAAGCTCGGAAAATGCTGGCTGCAAATATTTATTGGATCAAGCAACGCTAGGCAATGTTGTGGTAGCGATATTAAATGTGACTTTTATGAAGGAAGGCGGAGCTTTTATGGTAAATGAAGAAACTGGAGGAAATCATAAACAGACTTCCAAAGATAATATCTAGAATATTAGCGCCAAGCTCAGGGAACTACAAACCTTCAACAATAGAACAATAATGTGAGAGATTAGATGGTTTGTTGGTAATGACTGATGTACTCATATAGTAGTTTAACAACCCGCTGAGATAAAAAAATATATTAACCTAAAACGAAAACATTTCAGTAAAAAAGTGAAATAGTTCCACTTCAAGGTCCATTCCACCACCAAAATTAGCACTCAAACCAGGTACTGGATTGCAAAAATAGTCAAGAATATAACAATTTAAGAATGAGCATTCAACCACAAACATTGGATGACCAGCAAAAGAAAACAAAATTAAAATAAAATTGAACAAGTGTTGCAACCAAGTTTCCAGACTTGCCTGGCAACATATCTTACAATACACAGGGGGCGCTCAATGAGCTGCCTCTTGATGTATCTAACGTTATGGATCAACCTGATGGCAATATCAAATGGTGGGTACTTCATCCTAATTAGGAGCGCTACCAATTCAACTTGCTGATCCCTGCACAAGTTATTCCTTGGCTTTAAACCTTACATGGAACTTCCCACTATGCCACCCTCTGGTGGCCTTGTGGCTTTCCCCATATGGTATATTAATCACAATATTCCTCAATAAACAATACCTTATTCTTATTATTATGTCCTTTCTATTGGACTGTTGCCTTCCCCAATTACAAATACTGAATCCTCATTGGTTCAGTTGCAACAGTGGTAGCAGTGGTAGGTTTACGACCTACCTAAAACAAAAATCCCCCAAGAAAGGACAGAGTATAGGCCATATGGCTACTTCCCAACAAGAGACCTTCCTGCCAATCCCCAAGGGGGACATTCCTGACGGGTATATCATTTATCAAGACCAGCTAGTTCTCACCAGTGTGTACAATTGGCTCTGCCTCAGGCAGCGTGACGCCAGTGTCACCCTGCCCCAGTCAGATTTGTCCCAGCGCATGCTCAACCTTCAGCTAGAATCCTTTGCTGGTGGCATCAAGGGGGCCAACATCAAGGGTTGGGTCTAATCTATGGAAACCCGCCTTTGCATCTTTCAGGTCCCTGAGCTCATGTGGGTTGCCACTGCGTCTGGTTGCCTCACGGGGCCAGCCGCTGTGTGGTTCACCAACTGGGCCAGCCAGGAACTTGAAGTTACCTGGGTAACATTCTGAGACGCCGCCAAGTCCCGCTACAGTGAAACCTTCTCCCCATTTTTGTGTGAACTCCTCTTCTAGCAATCAAACAAACTGGTTCTGTTTCTGAGTACCTTGCCGCCTTGCAACAAGCTCTTGCTGCCGCCCCAAAGCTGTGACTGACGGAAACACAATGTTGCTCACTCTAATTGTCAATGGGTTAAAACCCCATATCTGCAAGTGGGTCCCTGTAGGTTGTTGCACCTCCATTGGTGACTGCTATAAGACCATTGTGGAGGCTAACAACCAGGCCTCAATGGGCTTCCGCCGTACCAGCAACGCTCCACCCCAACCACATACAACATCAGGCAATGGCCATAGTCAAGTAAGCTGCCGTCAACCACGTCAACAGGATAATGGGGCCAAACGCCCCCCAAGGGGGAGCTCCAGTTAGCGCAGATCAAGGACCCAGGAAAATCCTAGGGTTTGTAATGACAAGAGGCCTTATAACCCCACCTGACCCATCCTCTTAGTCCCTGCTTGCAAAAAATCCCTGCAACTACAACATTCATAAAAATAAACCCTGTACATCTTTCAAGTCCACAGTGACGGCCCCACATTGCAAGAAAGCCACTCCTCAAATAAAGTAACACACTTGTCCTATCCCTTCTGTTTCAGTAGGAACACCCACAAATTACTGATAGATACCGGGGCCAACCACACTATGGAGGACCAGGCGTTTGCCAACTCTCAGCAATTAGACCAAGTGCCCAGCAGTTTCAAAGCAGTACAAGTAGCTGACTCCCGCAGAGTGGCCATCACCAACAAGACAGTACCCTTCTCTGTGAGAATGGGGAACATCTAGATTAAGTTCTCTGGACCAATCATGGCAGGGCTCAGCCACAATGTGATTGCTGGTCTCAACTGGCTTCAACACAACCGCCCCTACATCAATTGAGATACCTCTGTCATCACCCTCAACAGAAATGGGGTGGAGTTCCAGATTTACCCTGTGAAAATGAGCAAGTTACACTATGATACTGTGTTTTTCAGGATAACAGAGACAGGCTCATACAATTTCAAGGGGGGAAACTAGACTTTAACCAATGCTCAGTCAAAGTTATCCACACTGAACCATCTGTGGTCCCTCCCTTGACCTCCTTATCACCACCAGCGCTTGCTGCACTCCTTGAGGAGTACAAGGATGTATTCAGTGAGACACTTGAACAACTACCTCCTTCCTGGGAGATCCAGCATGCTGTACAACTTCAAGGGTTGTTACTGTGACCCTACTACAGTCACTGCTGAGTATTTGGCCAGATAAATGCTCCAAAATATAAAGATATTTTGCTTTTGCTGTTTATTGCATATAGAAAGGTTTGATTTGAATTCTTGAGGTAAAGGTTCCTAGAAACTGGATATCTATGCTTAATAAAAGAACAGAATATGAATGGTCAGTTAGGTTAGGCTAACTAAAAGAATTGAGGCAAGATTGGCCAAATCAATCTTGGAGACTAGGCATCTCAAAACGTTTTAGTTAATTGGGAAGATTAATTTATAAACATGAGCTAATATAATTAATGAGGATTTAATTATATTAAAATGGCCTTGACTTTGTCAAGAAGTTTGGTTTTGGTTAACCATGGGGAAACCCCTGGAATTAGGGTTAAAAGCGCCGCCTAATGAATTTGAGATGTGCCACTATCAAATTTTCTCAGGCGCCGCAGTGGCGCCTGTTTTGAGTTTCAAAGCAGTTCAATGGGTTTTAAGGCAAAAAACCATTTAATGCAAAAATAACTAAATAAAGGCAAGGATGCCTAGGAATTCAGGTTTGATCAGCTGGTTCCCAGTTGGAACACTGATAGCTGAGTTTAGGATGTGCAAACCACAGGGTTTTGGCACTGGGAGCTGGGGAAGCTCCATGCCAAATTAGTACATTGGGTTGAATGGAGTCAGGTGACTTCTGCCCATTGTAGGCCAATTCTCATAGATTGAGAATTGTTGGTGATCTTTTAGGTAAAGATCCATCTTGGATGACTCAAATTTCATAGACCACATGACACAAATCATTGATTGATTCAGGAACCAGAGGGGTTTTCAGCCATGTATGCCCTGAATGGTCTATAAGCAAAAACAGTTAAACATTAATAAAATATTCATATTGTTGGTTTTGACGCTTTTCCCTCACCTATTTTTCAATTATCATGCCTTCTTTGTTAAAATTTGAGAGAGCCAAGTTTGAGGTTCTTTGTGTGGAAACTGCTGCAGCAATAAAGGAGGTTCTTACAAGTACATCAGAAGAAGCTTGGACCAGCCTGGAGGTCACTAAGACTGTTCCTGCCAAATATTTAGTAGAAGTAAAGGCTGTGTTCAAAGAGCTGTATTCTGATTACTTTGCAAAGGAAGGGACTCCCGCCTAAGGGAACAAAATTTATGCTTGGGATGCTTGGAACTTATTGGTAGGATGGGATGAAATCTTGCAACAAGTAAAAGAGATGACAAATTGTGAAATTGAGGCGTTGAGAGCACAAGAGGAAAAAAGGTGTTGAAATCATGGCTCATTGGCGGGATGACAATAAAGTGTTATCCAATAAAATTGCCTCCCTGGAGGAAAAGCTCCTCAAAGCTTTGTCCCAGGAAGGTAACAGCAATAAGAGTCAAGGGCAGTATAATGGCAGGATGGACTGGTTAGGCCTGGATCCGTCACGTGGATAGATTACAGCTGTTGGCTAGATTGTATTGCAGTTTTAATAAATGTAATTATCTACAAATTTCATTTCTACTGTTGGCTAGAGTGTCTTTTACATAGGACAGGTAGAGTAGATTGGCAAGTCTAACATCTTTCTTTAGCTTTGAACAAACAAGAAATATATCTAAAATTGCTTCAAAAACATTTTTAGGACAAGCCTCATGACTGCCATGACATCCATGACAACATGTGTGTGGTGCACTAAACTATGGATAGAGGGTAGTTGGTTGGTTGATTGACTAAAACAATTGGTAGTAGAAGGATAAGTAGGACTTATTGGTTGGTTAATATAGATAGGTACTGTACAAGTCATAACCAGACAGATACTTTGTAGTAACAATTTATGAGGACTGGCTTTGACAACAAAGGATTTGGAACAATAATAATAGCAATTGCTCAAAAGCAACTCCTCAATTAGTGACTTAGATAGTCAAACTAGTTGGCACAATAGTTGGTGTATAGAAGACTAATCTTTGTTATCCCTAAAGTAATACACTCAAAGTAATAAGTGGTGTAACTTAAAAGAAGAGGGTATAATGTATGTTTTTATTGCAAGAAGAAAGTCAGCATTAAGTAGTACTCTTATTTAACAGAACAAGATACGTTGGTCATTACATGAGAAAAAAGGAGGAAATGAGGGATAAAAGGCAGGTGATCAGCACAGCAATCCAGGAGAAGATGATGATGTTGTAACTGTGTTGTTTTAAAAGAGTTACAAGGGGAAAAATATTTAGAAACTAGATAATATTCTTTATTGAGAGATAATGATTATATAGTTAATGTGAGTCATAGGTATCAGGAACATGATTGTGTTGATCACACAGTGGGATGATGAAGGACATGGCTTGATCCTGGTAATGAGTCAAGCGCCAAAACAAGGTATCCACCGTAAGGGATCATCATCTGTTCATGTTGGTGAATTTTGAAGTTCAAGTTTACTTCCTAGTCTGGCTCCAAGTGACTTGATAATTGGATTGCAGGTCACTAACCTGCTTACTTGGAACATTGCTGGTGGGTCAAGTCTGCTGTTTCAACACCCCCAACTGAAGATCAGCCTCCTCTGGGGGCAGGTTGTTAGGGAGGTTGTCAGGAGCCCAGGCGCCATACTGGAATAACTGTTGTTCTGTGGCAGATAGGACGGCCTCACACTGTTTCTGTCTTGCCTTTCAGGGTCCCAGGCATCATGATGGAGGGCCTTGTCTTGTTTATGTTTCCCAAATACTTGCATAAGGTAAGTGTTGCTTTTGCTTACCTTTAAGATGATTGCCAGGCCTACCTTATCAGGTTGTAGTTTACTTTTGTCAATGTTCATGACCCTTTTTTTGCTGACCTCATTTCTGTTTTGGATGGGACAAATTTCTTTTTCAGACTCTTGTTTTCTCTTTCTGTTTGATTGCTATTGGCCTATATGCCCTGGGGAACTGAGCAGGTGGAACCTTGCTTGGTATTTCCAGCTTGGGTCCTGATAATGCTTGGATGATATTTGGGCTGGGTTGTATTTGTAGCAGTAAAGGGTGCTAATTTCTACAAAAAGTTAGTCAGGAACCTATTTCTTAATAGTATGTCTGTAGATAGTATAGTGACAGCCTTTAGATAGGACAGAAGAATATAAGGTATTATGACAAAACTAGTGCTTTATTTGATAGTGATGTGCTTATATAGTATAAGGCGGGGGAATTTACACCAGGGGAAAGGAGGCACAGACAGAAGGACTTTCCTAATGGAGGAGAGTGAACAGGCACATTAGAAAGTCCCGCGCAATGGAACAACCAGTTTCACGTGGCTTTCTCTATGGAGGCAAGTGGCTCTATCTATGTTGTTCTATGATTAACTTCAGAATTAAATCCCATATCTGAAGCGCATTTGATAGACAACTCTAACACCCGTTTTATGAGCGTTTTAAACATAGTTATCCTTATTAAAACTATGTTGAGAAGAAGAAATTGGGTGATTGTTTTTTCGCTCAATCCCTGGGTGGACGGCTTAATGTCTAATCCATTCAGGATCTGTGACAGGCTGTGTGCCATATACCAGTTCAAAAGGGCTTTTCCTGGTGGATCTGTTCACACAAGTCTGGAATACAATTAGTGCATTCAGTAGCTGCTTATACCAGTCATCAGTTCTCCCGGCGGTGAGCTTGACTAAGGCTTGCACAAGGCTGCCATTTAGCCATTTAACACATCCATTGGCCTTAGGATGATAAGGTGTTGTCACTGTGTGCTTGACCCCATTATTGGTGAGGTATACATTGGTATCTTCAGGGGTCAATTCTTTGCCTCCATTGGTTATCAGGAGTTCTGGCTTTCCAAATTTGCTGATGATTTCTTTTCCTATGAATTGCCGCATGGTATTGCCAGTGTGTGTTTTTACTGCTTGTGCCACTGATATTGTGTGGCAAAGTCTATTGCAGTGATGATGTACCTTTTCTTGTTATGTTTTCCTGGCATGGGGCCCATACCTTGAAGAGTAGTTGTGTGCAGATAGGTAGTACTGACTTAGGTGGGGTTTTGCTTCTTGAAAATTTCTCACATACTTCACATTGGCTCAAGACTTCCTGAACGTCCTGGTACAGGGTTGGCCACCATGCTTTGTGTTTAAGGAATTTTTAGAGGTTGTAACTTTTTGTGTGCCCTAGGTCTCTATGATAACATGGGATGGTGTCAACTTGCTTATGTGTGGGAACATAAGGGATGTTGGTTCTGTCAGACATTTTTCAATGTAAGGTTCCATACACATCTGCTAATAAGTGTTCATTCTTAATGACTGTTTCCTTTATTATGTCTGTAGTGCCAGGGGGGAATCCTTCATCTTTTGTTTGCAGTACCAGGAAAGGCCAGTTGTGGTCAAGCCCATCTTCTCCTCTTGTAGCTCAGACGTACAGGTGCAAGAGTGTGTCTGTCATGGCAAGTTCTGGACCAGGCTTGTACTGTATGAGCATATTGAATCTCTCCAAGAGTCCCATCCAGCGGGACTGACAGCAGGATTGGTTTGCTTGGGTTTTGAAATGTATGAGCAACTTGTGGTCAGTCAATGCTATTAATTCTTCCTGTTGCTCTAGATAACAACATCATTTGACTAGGCAGTGTACAATGGCCAACAACTCTTTGTTGTGGATAGGGTATTAACACTTTCTGTCTGTCAATTTTTGTGATTTGTAGGGTACAGGCAGGAAGTCACCATCATTGTTTTTGATTTGTAGTACTCCTCCAATGGATGCGTCTGAGGAGTTGGTTTCCATTTGGTACTCCCCATTGCATTTGGGGTATTGAAAGATAGGTGCTGTCATGAGCTTCTCCTTGAGGCGCCTAAAACAGAGGTCATGTTGGGGGGTCTATACAAACTTGGATTTGGGACTGATTATGGGGCAACAGCGCCCATGTTGACTCAAAACTCTAAATCTCCTATGTTTTTTGCTAGTTGCTCTAGCTTAATTTTTTTTAAAGCGTTCAGGGGTGCAAACCCAGAAAACACAACAAAATTGTGGCCATCTCAACACAATTTAGTATTAAGCTTTATAAAAAACTCAATTTAACCTGATTTTTTCTTTACTTTTACTAATAAAAATTAGTTTATTTTTTATTTGTTTTCACGACGTAAAAGTGTCAATGTCAACACTTTTTAAGCCAAACTAATTTTTAATAACAAAACTGAAGCATCTACAGTAAAAAAAAGAGTGCACATTTAAAAATATTTTTTACTGAATTATTATATTAAAAAATACAGTATGCATATATTTAATTGTTATACTGTTCATGTTATAAATATTTATGTGGCACTTATTACGGCTTTAATATATTAAGTGGATTGGGTGGTAACGGTGATCCAATAATTTAAGCGTGACTTACTATGTAAGTTACTATATAATTTATTATTAAAAATGATGTCAACACTTGTAAATGTTGTTTTTTTGCTTGTGATCATCCCCTGGGGTGGAGTTAAGCAAATTAGAGTGGCGTGATTAAGCTTAAATTAATATGCCACCTCATATAAAGAATGACGTAAGTGACATTGTTGACACTTTACCCTTTTCAATATCTACCAACAACTTATTAACAACTTCATATAAGTGCAATGGTAAAATATCATATTCCCACTACCCAAATATAATTTTTAATAAAGAAATAAAGAACCTTGATACTCTTTTAACTTATTTTTATATATTTTTTTATTTTTATATGTGAACAAAAATACACAGGAAATGGTTAATTTTTTGCTAGCCCACGTAAATTTAATTAAGCGTACTATGTTTTTTCATAGTAAATTTTCAAAATAATGTTGATAGTGAGAATGTCGTCAAAAATAATGTCTACAATTTTTGTAATCAACAGTGAGAATTCAGCTTTCTTTTACTAATTGTCACTCATAATGCTGACGCTTTTCACTTCTCACATATAAAACTTTATGTTTTATATAATAAAAACTTTTCATTTTTTGATATGTTGTATTTTTGACTTTGCTCTTTCATATTTTTTAATTTTTAAAAAAACTATATCTAAATATAATACTTTCACATATTTCTCCCAACTTTTATCTTGTTATTTATAACTTTAATAAAATAAAAACTATACAAATAATTTTTAACTTTTAAATGCCAATAAAAACCATCTAAGATTTACTTTTTATATATTATGCCTTTTAATTTGTTTTTTTTGTTTTTTTACATACTTTGCTTTATTTTAAACCATTTTACTTATTATTTTAGGACAAGAACACCTCCAAACAGCCAAAGGGTACCAAGCGTCCCTCTAAGCCCACCAAAGCCACCAATAAGAAGCCTGTCTTGTCAAAGAAGGCCACCCCCAAACCATCCCCCAAGCCTACCAAAGCCACCAAGAAGAAGCCTGTCTTGTCAAAGAAGGCCACCCCTAAGCCCTCCCCTGAGCCCTCTCCTGAGAAGAGCCCTGCTCATTCCACTGGGGGAGAGGAAACTGATGGCTCTCTTACAGAGCACAGTTTTTACAACTTGGCTTCTGACAAAGAGCCAATCAAGAAGCAGCGGCAAGGCAAAAAGACCCTACCCAAGGATAAGTCTCCTGCACATGAGGAGCACCACAACAAGCCCCCTTCTGCTTCCCTACCCCGCCAAACCCTCCCCCTTCAAGCTCATCTGGGGATGATTCAAAGCCCCGCCCTGATTACTTCCCTGGCTTCTGCCATGCTCCTGCTGGCCCTTGGGACCCTCTTGTGGCCCACAACATCTGCAACGTTGATGGCAAGTTCAAGGTTCCTTCTACCCTACCCAAGTTTTTCCCCATCATGAGTGTTAAAGGTGGGCCTGGCATGGTGGCCAATGGGTATATCTTCAGCTGTAACAATGCCAACCGGGGCTTAAAGAGCCGGCATTACACCTACAAGGACCGCTCCTGCCCAGTGTGGCTCAACACTGAGTGCTGGGACCTGGTCCAAATCATAAAGGGCGAGCATACCTGCATCATGCCCAACACTATCATCTCCTGCCTCCTGAAGTGGTATCTGGTGCAGATTATGCCCACCTGCAAAGACCTTTTGCCACCCAGCTGGCTGTGCTTGCTTGAAAGTACCTGACCCCTACCAACCTCAAGAGGGTCCCTACTCACACCCAGTTGGTCAAGTTTGTGAGTGATAGGCGTCAAGCCTCAAACCCCCTGGCCAAGAGTGCCACCAACATCAAGGACCTGGTCCTCACAGATGCCCTCAAGAAGACAGAAGATGGTGAGATGTTCCTGCTCCATGACAATGGGCAGGAAGTGGAAGATAGGATTGTAGCCTACACCACAGCCCAAAACCTGGAGCAGCTGAACACTGCTACCACCTGGCTGTGTGACGGCGCATTTGCTACTTGCCCCCTCTCTTCAAGCAGCTTTGGGTCCTGCATGGGCAATTCAATGACCAGGTTATCCCTCTTGTGTTCTTTCTCCTTCCTGGTGCCAAGACAGAGGTCTATGCCAGAGCTTTCAAGATTGTCTGGGATGCTTTGAGCTCCCTTCCCACCAACCAGCTCCCCCTCCCACCTACACCACAAGGGCCAATCCCTCCTCCGCTGAGAAGGATGAGGCAACCATAGCCACTGAGCAGCTAGCTCATGCGCGCTCACTTGGGATGAAAGTGATCATTATGGACTTCAAGCAGGCTCATTTCAGAGCCTTCCAGGCCACCTTTGATGGAGATGTCCAGGGCTTCTTCTTCTATTTTTGGCAGGCCCTTGTCAAGAATCTCAAGAATGAGAAGGACCTTTTTGACAAGTATCTTAACAATGGTAAGGGTAAGTGCTGCTTTGCCCTGACCCAGTTTGCTGCCTTGGCTTTTGTGCGCCTGGAGCATACTGGGCTTGGCTTTGAGGCCCTCCAGGAGGATGCTTATATCAAGAAGCACTCCACCATCTTTGAAGGCTACCTGGAGTACTTTGAGCGGCAATGGGTGGGCAAGAAGATGACTGCCCAGAGAGGTAAGAGCAGGGCCACTGTCCCTTGGAACTGTCAAGGCGCCTGCCTCAAGGGGAAGATGAAGACCACCTCTAGCCTTGAGGTTTGGCATAAGCACCTGAAGGTGAAGTTTGGGACCAACCCCAAGTTCAACAAGTTTTTCTCCAAACTACAAGAGGAGCAGGCCCGGACTGTCTCCAAGTTCCGCAACCTGGCCAACCAGGTGGCCCCCAAGAAGAGGAAGTCCAAGGAGCAAGACTACCAGGAGGACGTGCAGAAGGTAGTGAAGAAGAAGTACAAGGTGGCGGAGATAAAGAAGTACCTAGAAGATGTCACCACTGCTCTTGCTGGTGGCTTTAATTAGCCAAATAAGCTTTGCTTTGCTTTGCCTATATATTTTTACTTTTAAACTTTTAATTTTTTAATTTTTTTGGATAGTACTAATCTTTTTAGGTATATATGGTAAGCTTTATGTTTAGTTTTAATGTGGTTTTGTAAGAAATATCTTATATTTTGTTAATTTATCTTTAAGGTATGGGATATTTTCAGTTATTCTTATATAAAGTATAATAAATTAAAATTAGAATTTCCTTATATTTTGTAGTTATTATGATATATAAAATATCTTTATTTTTGATTCATTGGAATTTTAATTTTTATGGGAATAAAAAATAATTTTATAATAAAGAGTGTAATTCACATAGTAAACTAAAAAATAGTTGCTTATATCTCCTTATTCTTATTACTTAGAGTGTTTTTTTATTGCATTTTGAACTCTCTGGTGTCATTTTATTATAAAAAAGTATTTTAAACTATTTTTTATATTAAAAATGTTCAGGGTAAAGTGTTTTGTTAATTAAAAAAGTGTCGACATCCAGGAAACAACATTAAGTAAACCCGGGTTGTCACTTTACTATAGTGTTGACATTAAAAGTGTCAACATGGCCACTGTCATCATTTTTAGTGCCAACATGGGCGCTGTTGCCAATTATGGCAGACAGAGGTGCAGTCAAGATGCCACAGTTGGGTATGAAACGGCATACATAAGCCACCATTCCTAGGAATGTGTGGAGTTCTGACTTGTCTTTGGATAGCGGCATTTTGAAGATGGCCTGGATCTTCTGACTGTTGGGTTTAATGCTATCTTTTGAGACTATGTGGCCTAAGAAGGGCAGCTGCCCCCAGAAAAACTAGCATTTGGAGGGCTTGGCTAAAATCTTGTGTTGCGCCAAGATAGCAAGGACTGCCTCTAAGTCCTTGTGGTGCTGTTCTACTAAGGGGCTATAGACAATAATGCCATCCAGGTAGACTAAGGCGTTCTTGCTTATGTGAGTTGCAAACACCTTTTTCATAAAGTTCATGAATTTTGAAAGGTTTTTGTCATACTAAAATTGAGCACTAACATTTATATGAGCCGTATTTAGTGCAAAAGGCCGTTTTGGGGATATCTTCCTCTTTGATACGGATCTGGTTGTAGCCTGCGGTTAAGTCAATCTTGGAAAAGACTGTAGCACCGCCCAGGGCATCAAAGAGGTTGTCAATGAGTGGCAGCAGGTAACAATTCTTGACGGTAACATTGTTTAGGGCTCAATAGTCTGTGACTAGGCGCAGGGTAACATCCTTCTTTACCACAAAGAATATGGCGGCCCCAAAAGAAGACTGTGAGGGGCAGATAAGTCCTTTCTTCAACGTCTCCTTGAGGTAAGCACATAGGGTGTTGTCTTTGTTTGGAGTCAGCCTATAGATAGGGTGTGCCTTGGGGACAGCTCCCTTGAGTTGAATGGAGTGTTGGATATGTTTTTCTGGAGGCAGTCCGGGTAAGGCCTCCTTGAAGATTTCTGAATGGCAGGCTACAATTTCACAATCTTGAGACGTAGTGGTGTCCTGATGGTCTTTGAAGTATATGATCTTGTACTAGAAAGAGACTTAGTTGATTGCCTTGAGGTTTTCTTCTTTGTCCAGGGTCTCTGTGATGCGCACAAAAACATGGTCTTGTAGGAGTTAGTCCACTGAGTCAGGATAGATTTGGTGGTTGACGCCCTCATGTTTGATGGTCAATAACAAAGTTGCCCAGTCTATGTGGGATTGTTTTTTTGCAACCATTCCAGGCCTAGTACAATGTCAAACTTGGGAAAGTAAATGATGGGGCCTTGTACAGTGGAATGCAGGTTCTCAAGCATGACAGAGAAAGGGGCAGTTTCCTTTGTCACAGCAATGTGATGTTCATAAGCTAGAGCCATATTTTTAATCTGCAAAGGATTAGTGGCTAGCTTAAACTTATCTACAAAGCTTCTGTTGACAAGGGTTTGGTCTGAACCTAAGTCTAGGAGTACTGAGCCCATGTAACTGCAAAAGCGGAAAGGGTAAGACATCAGTTTATTGGGGTATCTGGTGATAGTGTAAAGTACCGGGTCCTCTGAGGGCACTTGGATCATTGGACACTGATCCACGTCCTCAGGTCGGTATTCATCATTGGGTGAGTCAGGAGTTGTGCAGGGAGAGCTTGGCTTGCTTAATGCTCTCCTGGGCTTTTCCCTTGTCTCAATTGCCTTGTGTGGCAGTGATACATAAATGGGTACAGTTTGACTGACCACTGTTCCTGTTTCCCTGTCCATTTGAGCCTTCAGGTTTATGGTTTGAACTGCTGCCATTATTTCCAGGGGGCGGTCAATTTGAACGCCTGACTGGGTGAGAGTCTTTGGGTCTCTCTTGCTTTCTGGTTTGTGCCTTGTGGAGAGTGTTGGATGTTTGTTCTGCTTTCTCTGCTTCACAATTAAGACTTTGTAAATTGGTCACTTGGTCCAGGTTCACGTGTCTCATCACATGCAACTTAAGAGTGTCAAATTACATGATATGGATAGCTGGAGTGTCAAAGGCCATATCCAAGGGGGCACATAGTCAGAGTTCCTCATAGGCACGGGTGAGCTCCTTCATGGTGCTGGTCTGGGTTAGGTTCTTTACTTGGCGTAAGATCATAAGTGTGGTATCCTTTAACACAAACCTTGCCAGGAAGTCTTGTTTGAAGGTGTCCCAGTCCTTCTCTATGTGCTCTTTGTGCCACTTGTTGCACCAAGTGCTAGTGTCATGAATCAGTCAGAATGAGATCTCTGTAATCCAGAATTGTTGCGGGCATTCCATTTGGGCTAGTTTGCTTTGGGCAGATTTTATTCATGTAGCAGCTTTGTCATTGTTGGCCCCAGCAAAGGATTCTAGGGCCGCGCTTCAAAGTGTCTGGGCTACGTAGGCTGGCATAGTGTTTTTGTCAGTTGCTCAAGGCATAGCAGAGGGAGCCTAGAAGAACCCTTGGGAGGACAGGGCATCAAACACAGGGAGTGGAATCACCATGTTCTGGTAGAGGACAAAACCATCAGGTATCTTGGCACCAGGTGTGTACGGTGTCCAGTCTACCGGGAGGCCAGACATAATTCTATCAAGGATTTGTTGGCCGCGGCAAGTACAGGCAACAGATGGAATTATGCAGGATAAGGTAGGATGGAGAACCTACCTGTGTTACCAATGTTGTAACTGTGTTGTTTTAGCAGACTTACAAGGGTAAAACATTTGAAAACTAGATAATATTCTTTATTGAGAGATAATGATTATATAATTGTTGTGAGTCATGGGTAACAGGAACATGATTGTGTTGATCACTCAGTTGAATGACAAAGGGGTGGCTTGATCCTGGCAATGAGTCAAGCAAAAACAAGGTATCCACTGTAAGGGATCATCATCTATTCATGTTGTTGAATTTGGAAATTTGAGTTGACTTCCTAGTCTGGCTCCAAGTGACTGGATAATCAGATTGCAGGTCACAAACCTGCTTACTCAGAACCTTGCTGGCGGGTCAAGTCTGCTGTTTCAACAATGATAACATCCCCAACGACACAAGGAGGTGGCAGAGGGCTTAAACCTGGGCAGTCAGTTAATACCATGTGTCAGATAACTAGTTGATTGATTAATTAACACTTTAGTTGCTGCATCTTTTGATCAAGAAGATAGTCAATATACTCAAACAATCCAGAATACCTTTGAGTCAAGAAACAATCAGGAACTCCTATGATTCTTGAAGTAACTAAACGACAGATCAGGATTGATCAGCCATCTGGTGATGAGTTTCACCACATTGTGGCTCCCCATGATACTATATAACTTTCTAAATTCATATTAATAAAGTAGCACTCTCTTCTTAATTTCCACCTCTATTTTTTATTATACTTCTCAGAAGTATATTAACGACAATATAATGATTTTTATTTTTTTGAACAAGCAAATCAGTGGCTCAGTCCAAAACATGTTATTGAGTCTAGGGAATAAATCGATCTTCGAGCCTTTTATTCTTAAAAATGGATTGGCTAAAGTCCTAAATATCCACCCAATATTTCCTTTTACATTTAGAGTACGATCTAGTAAAAAATCGATTAAAAAATATTATTATAATATATAAAAAATAATTTTCTTATTTTGAAGCTAATTATCGTGTCAGCCAATGCAAGGACTCTTTTAAAGCCAACTATAGTGCCAATAGGCTTAATAAGACTCTAAAAGTTACTTTTTGACCGAAACCAAAAAAATATCGACGTTTAACTGCATAAAAAATATAATTTAAATTAAATTAGATTATATAAAGGCATAGAATATGATTGGATTAGCTTAAACCCATTTTTAATTCAACATAAAAGGGTTGTCATTTAAACGGCTTTTATTAAAAAACGACCCAACAACATATGAAATCAACGTTTTTATAACCGGTAAAAACCAAGGAGCTCTTAAATTACCCCAGTAAAATATTTCCAGGTCTTTTTCCCGTCGAACCATCGAAATTCTAAACTGAAACCAACCTTTTCGAAATGATGATCTAACCCATGAAGCCTGCATCCAAGAAGGATCAAGGTATCTATAAATAGAGAATAACTTGATTGACGTGCATAAAATTTATTCGTTGGCATTTTGGTTTATTGGTTCGCAGCCAAGCAAGGATTATTTAATTAGTTTAGTTTAAAAATGAGGTGACATTAGTATGCTTGTTAATAAAATATTGAATGCTGTGGTGGATCTAGCCAAATTGGAGGTGTAAATCGGCAGATATGATGTATATAAATGACTGTCGGATGCGGTGTTAATTATCAAAATGAAATACTCTATCATCACTTCCATCGCCATGACCGCCTTTAGCTCCTTTGCTCTTGGAGCCAATGTCCCTGTAGACATCCTTCGTCGTCAGTATGGTGAGACTTCATATGGCTCTGGAGAAAGTGCTCCTGCTCCCGCTCCTGCGCCTGCACCCGAGGCTGCCCCTGCGGCTGCTGCTTCTTCAGGCCCTGGATATTAGCTCTAGCATGTTTTAATAAACGCATTACTATTTTAGGACCCACGCACAAACATTTTTTTAATCTTACTTTGGCTACATAGTACTTCTACAGAGAAAGATTTTTACTATATTTTAATATTTTTAATTCGGAATAACACATCTTTTTCCTAGTAAGGACTGAACTCCTGGTATCTATAACTTTGATATCATAGATTCGTAAAAAATGTTTTTATGGACAGCTTTCCAGAATCTTTTAAAGGCTGCTTAGCATCCAATAAAAGAAAATGAGAGTTTAATCAGCTTTAACTTTTAAATGAGTTAAAAGGGTTTCCAGATGTCTTAAAGGAATGACTTGGACATTTTTGTGGGATACACTATCTAGAAAGACGCATCTAGAAGTTGTATCCTAAAATGCCATCTAGAAACCTTATGTCAAGTTTCTGGCTAAACTATGACAGATAATTAAAAAGTTCATAAAATCTCAAAAACATTTCAAACCATAAAAAACCATATGACTAGACTCAAAATAATCCAAAGATTCTAAATCTGCAACAATAATGTGGGATTGCTAGTATCAACTATAGTGAGCAAAGCTCCAAAGTCAACACACCCCAAAATTATGATATTTATGTTATAATTTTTCCCTATATTAAATATGTATACTAAAAATAAAGTAAAACCCAAAATATTTAAAAACAAATAATTTATTGGTGAAGAAAGTGGATTGGACTTTAGCCCCAGCAGCCTTTGCAATGCTTTTGAGATGGGTAAGGGACCTTCTCTGATGTAATAGATCAAAGCCTCCTTAGTGACACATGCAAACTTGACCTGCTAGTCTGAATGCTTGGATATAACATCTTTTCTTTTGGTGGCCTGGGGGTAAAGCCGGTGCCCATGGCTATGCTGGATCTTCAGCTTGTTGATAATCACAATGAATATGGGTTCTTTACCTTAACCATGCGGGAAATGTCATGAATGACATTTCAATACTTGTATTGAAAACCCAAGAGTTGAGCCCCAGTACCCAGAAGGCGGATCAAACCCACCAGAACAGTCCAGGACCCGCCAATCTGTTGAGTCACAGGCTTGAATTGGTAAATTACTCCACGACCCGCCAGCCTACACGGAGGATTCTTGAATAGTTGCCAGTCTGCTGCCAAACTGGTGCCAATGAAGACCCATACCTACAAAGGAAATGTAACCTGGCTAACACAGGTCAGGGAAGGACCTACTGCCAACCTTCCAAGAGCCAATACTAGAGCTTTGGAATCAACGCTGGAAGCCCTGAAATCAAACCCTAATCCTCCAAAGACTACTTGAGTCACGCAAAGTGGACAAGAACCTGTCCACTCGCTAAATTGCATACCTGAGTTAACGAGTTACTCCAAGACCCGCCAGTCTCCCAAGGACAATTCCCCAAATGGTCATCAGATTGATGCCAACCTTGAGCCACCAAAGACCCAAACTTATGCAGAGGTTGTAGCTTGCCTTAAGGAGGTTAAAAAAAACCTATTTTTAACTCTGCCAATGACCACCATCAACTGCCAGCATTCCGTCCAGAGAGGGTAGTGCAATTGAACTACTCAGGTGACATAGTGAACAGTGGTGGCAGAACAAAGCATTGCCACTTCTATTCACCAGAGCAGGCACTACCTGGATCTCCCGCCCTCAAGACTCTAAGCCAAGATCCATGCCTCACCAGTGCCTTCTCTGCAAACTTGAACCCTGCAAAAATTGAAGAAGCAAAGTCCCATGGTATAAAAACCCTGGCAGTATGGTGAAGACCACATCATCATTTTCAATATTAAAGTTTTATGAACCTTTGGTTCAAACAAATCTTACCATATCTAGTCTTAGTGATCTTCCATCTTAATTCCGGTCAAATAGACTACCAGGCTGCCGCCTCCTCCCAAGACCAACCTGCTGAATTGCCCCAGGCATTATACTGTCCCCCGGGAGCCCCCTTTGGACCTGTGCACTTTACTGAATACCCCTCCCTAACCCAGCCTATTCAGAGTACAACTTGGAAACCATCTTCATTGCCAACCCTTTGACAAGGACTAGAAGTACTGAGTACATAGAACACAAAGGAAAGAGGGTCAAGATACCACCCTTATTGTTCAAAGACAAGTACAACTACCTACCAGCGTACTTCGTTCCCATGACTCCACCATTAACCCCAAGACCAGACCGCCCACTGGAACCTACTGCCGCTGCCGAGACCACCTCTACCCAACTGTTTGGAGTACTCTACATTACTTTGATAGGATTGGTGAATTCCATGGTCCCCAACTCCGGACCCTGGTCTTTACTCAGTCAATCTGTATCTTACATTATCAAGTTAGCACCCATTTTATGGTGGGCCTTACCCGCCAGCTTGGCTGCACCACACCCCAAGCCGCCCAATGCCTTCACCTATGACTGGCTTCCTGACAGGAAAAGTGGTTGTGTCACCCTCCAAATTATGAGGTGGTCTTAGTTACGCTGTCCTTAGCCTGATTATAGAAGTTCCAGTTAATGAAGCCACTACCCTTGGTATATAAAATCATTAATGAAACATTTTAAAGTTGAAACCCAAATATTACAGATCCTTCTATGATAATGAATAAAACCAGTATATTAAAAGTTTTTTTTTAATGGCTGTGTTACAGGGAGATATTACTATCAAAGTGGTGTTAATTTGAGTTGATTTATTATATGTGATCATAATTTAATTGAAATCTAAAATACCCATTTTATAAGAGAAAGGCTTGGATTTTTCACATAAATGTATAATTTTATTATTTGATTACAGATGCATATTTCTAGATACTGTATTTCTAGATGGCATATTTCAGAGTATTTATTAAAGTGTTTTTATAAAAAAATTGATTTGGTTAAAACTTTTTTATTTGAGTTTGTGATTGTGTTTTCTAGATGCTGTTTTCTAGATGCTGTATTAGAAACCAATATGTAAAAAATAACTTGTCAGGAATTTATATTGTCTTAGTTCTACCTTGGTTAATCTTGGCACCCTGCCAAGCCATTAATTGTAGAAGCTTCTGATATGGTACTAGCAGGCTTAATTGATCTAAGAAGCCTTCACAAAAGCATATTTGGATCAACTATTTCAAGAACAACCAGGAAAATCTTAGACCTTAGATTATGACTGTAATCCCAATTGGCTAGAGTTATACCAAATGTTGTAAATTGTGCCATTAATGGTATTTTGATATGGCCTTCAAATAGTGATATGTGTGAATATTTGGTTGCTTTTGCTTTTGGCTTTGGAAATTCTTCACCTTCCGTAGATGGGTCTGTTCCAATGTCCACTAATTCTGGAATACCTTAACTGCCCTTGTCTGATACTGGCATGATCTCACCCCAAAGTGACCCCCTCAACCACTCTGTCTACCTAATGAGTGATCATTGGCCCTTGTCTACTATTTAAGTATAATTATTTCTCCTAATAAAGACAAGTTTATCCACATTTGTGTTGGCTTTAATAATCTTCAAGCTCTTTTCTTTCATTTTTGCCAAAAGGATTTCTTCATCTTGTATTCCAGGAAATTAAGGTATGTGCCCTGAATTTTTCCCTGAAGGCTAACCCAAGACTAGCTTTGAACCTCAAATCTTTTGTTATAAAGATTTCCCACTGTGTCCTCCTGGATGTTGTCCCCAGGAGCTAAATATAACAAAGTGCAAGGATCCAACTCCGGATAATTCCCCTCCACTGCCCAGGTAATCTGCACCTTTGTCCTTCTCATCAAGTATCAATAAAAAAGATCCTGATGATTACCTTTCTGACTATCATCAAGCACCAATTGGCCCATGGGGTCCCCTAAAGGCTCACAATATATGTAACATCAAAGGATAGTTCATTCTACCAAAATATTTCCCTTGCTTTTCCCTCTAATGTCTGTTAAATGAGGTACAAGTTTAGTCTGTGTTGGCTCTGTTTTTGATTGAAACAACCAGAAGAGAGCAGGAAGAAGAAAGAATTATGTGTATGAAGATAGAAGCTGCACTGCCAGGATCAACACAGAAGGATGGAATAAAGTCACTAGTGAAAAAGGAGAGCAGACATGTAATGCTCCAATCAATCTTATTGAAAAGCTTTTAAAGTGGTACCTCTACCAAATTATTCCAGTCTCCAAAGACGTCAAGGCTTCTTATCTGGCATTTAAGGCCACCACTCACCTAATTAATGAGAACCTGATGCTCATCCCTGACCGCGACCAGTTAGTGAAGTACATATGTGACAAACGCCGCGATCTATCCATCCATAAGAAATCTGCCATGGTCCAAGCAGAGTTTTTTATTGACAGAGGATTTAAAGATGTTTAATGTTGATGAGGTGCTCCTTTTACATGATGATGGGCCTACAGAAGAGGCAAAAATTTATATGTTATGCTACACAACAGAACCTGGAGCAGTTGAGAGATTCAAGACCTGGTTATGTGATGGTACCTTTGCAGTAACCCCCTCCCGTCTTTTTTACCAACTATGGGCTGTACATTTCCTTATTGAAGGCAAGGTGCTCACATTTGCCTACTTTCTGCTTCCTGGGGCAAGTGAAGAGATCTACAAAAAGGCCTTTAAAATCCTTCAGGAGGGCATCAAAGCCCTACCCAGTAATAGAAAGAGTCTCCCTGGCCATAACACTAGAACCAATCCAGATGATAATGAAAAGGATGAAGCCACCCTTGCTGCAGAAAAAGAAGCTCAAGATGAAGCACTTGGACCCTCAACTATAATCATGGACTATGAAACTGCCCAGTATAACGCTTTTGTAAATACCTTTGATGGAGAGGTCCAGGGGTGTTTTTTTCCATTATTGACAGGCTGTCAACAGGCAACTAAAGGGTCTACCTGAGCTCAGCAAGCTCTACCATCTAGATACATCAGGAAAGTGCAAGTTCTTAATTCAGCAGTTTGTAGCACTAGCCTTTGTAAAGCCAGAGTATAATGTACAAGCCTTTGACCTCCTATGTCAGGATTCATATGCCAAGAAACATGAGGATGTCTTCTACCCTTTCATTGAATATTACAAACCATAGTGGATTGGACGTAAGATCACTAAGCGCCAGAGCAAGCCCAGAGCCAAAGCCAACTGGAGCTGCTACCAGGCAGTTCTTAAGGATGTAGTGAAAGCTACCTTATCTTTGGAGTGCTGGCATAAGCATAACAAGTCCTCTTTTGGAATCAAGCCCAGATATAACACCTTCTACAAGCACCTCAAAGTCCAACAGGGGAAAACTGTTGCATCCATCAGAGATATTGAGAGCCGCCCATCCAAGAAGAAGAGAACCACTAAAGAGAAACAATATCAAGAGAAGATCAAGAACGTTGTCAAGGCCAAATATAAGCATTCAATTATTGGGGAATACATCAAGAAGATTGCCACAGTTCTTAATGGTAACCAGGTGATCACAGTCTAGCTTTTAATTAAATTTATTGAGTATTTCCTAATTTTCTATATTGTTCTTATATGTTCAGGATAATATTTTTAAATAAATATTTATTCTAAATATCTATTA
Source organism: Entomophthora muscae (assembly GCA_014839935.2). Lineage (NCBI taxonomy): Eukaryota > Fungi > Entomophthoromycota > Entomophthoromycetes > Entomophthorales > Entomophthoraceae > Entomophthora > Entomophthora muscae. The sequence continues at coordinate 9,118 of QTSX02000192.1, read as the reverse complement.
ATAATTTATGATACTTTTTTTATAAAAATCATTGATTTTCTATTGATAGTTTGATGCCTTAGACTGTATTACATGGCCTATATTGGTATTTTACTAGTAAATTATATGTTTTTTGTATGTATCAATATAGAAAAAACTTTATATTACTGTTTATGATTATTATATTTTGCTATAATATGTAATTCTTTTATGTAGTACTTTTTTGGATATTGGATTTTTTATCTTTATAAGTGGGAAAAAATATTTCATAGTAAAGATAGCTAATTTCATAGTGAATTATTTTTGAAGTGTATTTTTATGAATTCTTAATTGCATGTATAATTATTTATGGACTTTTTTAAATCTATGATGTCAAATTACCCTAAAAATATTTTAAAGCTTAATTTTTATTAAGTAAAATGTTCAGGAAACAGGTTTCTGCTTATTGAAAAAGTATTGACATTTAGTAGTCTGTATGAGTAAAAACTTAATTCTGACTTTCCAATGCTGTTGACATTAAAGTATTTTTAATTCTGATTGTCAACATATAGTAAGTTGACTTGCAGAATGAGTTAATTCTGGCGGTTGCCAAACCAACCAATGGTATACCTGCATATAATTATCAGAAAATGCACAATTGCCACAGCAAAGAAATCAGCCATTTAATTTTCATAAACAGTGATTGATTGATCCATTGAATTATTACTATCTCACAAAATCAAACTTAAATTTTACATAATTATTATCAATATGTAAATATGCAGGCTGTAAAATGCACTATTATCAATATTTGTAATAAGTGTTAATGGCTGCTTAATATAGACACAGTCCAATTATAAAATTAAAATGAAAAATGCTAAGTTTACAATGAATTTTATTATGTAAAATGCATTGAGGTATGCACATAATATCTAAATATCAAGAGTTAATGTCTAATTCCATCTTTCTATGCAATATTTACATTTTCAGGTGCTTGATTTTTATTGATAATGATAAAATTATTATGAAGCTAATTATATGTTACCACATCAAATGTACATCATTTTAATAGTTATGGGGATTTAAGTAATATAAAATATATATTATTAGTTATGAATTGAAAGAAATAATATAAATTTTAATATTTTGTCACAAAGAAAGATTTTTTTCCTCATCAAAGGACAAGAAGGGGAGGGACTGGGTGGAATGAACATTGCCTTCATCTGCACCTGTGAAAGGGACAGCATCAGATATAGTGGGGGGATGGGCAGTGGTTTGGGAGTCAAGTTGTAGGTGGGTGGCTTGATGGGGGGTTAGGGAGGCAGGGTTGGTTGACTGGGAAGAGGCGGCAAGAGCTGATTGCTTCAATTGCTCAAATTCTTCTTCTGTCACATATGTGGGCTTGACAAAACGGATGGGCAAGGGGGAAGGTGTAGTCCTTTCTGGACTTATGACTGTCACTTGCATAGAATATGACAAGATCTGATAATTCCTGGAAAAATATAGAAGGTAAAAGCTCATACCCCTTATCAATTTGGGTGGATAGTTTGTTGTAGGTGGCAGGCTTTAAGCGCCTGAGGGTGGAACCAAAATTGTAAAGACATACATCATCAAGATGGATGTCAGCGTGTGAAAGATTAGGCTGATTGACCACAAATAATCAGGCTAATCATTGCATGCAGATCTTTATCAGTTACACACTGTATTATCATCAGGTCAATATTCTATTAAGTGTAGTAATTTTACGCTGTATATTCACTAGTCTATTATAATTGATATAGCAGTTATACACCATGTAATTGTTAGTTTATTATGATAGATGCAATGAAACACGCTGTATTATCACATATCATCATTCCTATGTGTAGTGATTCTATACCATATAATTCCTAGTTTATTAATAATTGATATTAGCATTATACTCCATATAAATGTTAGCCAATATAGTGCTTATCATTGATTACACAGTGTGTAATTTTGAAATCATCAATCATATATCACACATCCTATCCTACTGGACGCTGTATCAACTCAGTCCCACCCAACCTGATAGACGTATATGAGTATATCAAACAAGTGCTGCACATATGGCTATGAAATACTGAGTTTGGATCAGCATTACATGGCGTATAATCTGGTTCCTCATTTGTTTGGGTCAGCACTAAACGGCGGATAATTCACGAGCCAATATTGAATTGAGTATTCTATTATATGGCATATAATCCCTTATTCAACCCGTTGCATTAATAAGTAGAAGGCTTGACAGCCAGAAAAGGACCACTGATTAAGCCCACCAAATGGAATACCAGAATTCTACCTTTCAATGTTGGAAGACAGATTAAGGACCATTTAAAAGAATCAACTAAATACGGCGTAGTTTCCCAGCGCAATAATAGGCATGTAAGATACAGCCAATCAATAAATGACAGTAGGCTAGCTCAAGAAGAGCGTAGGCTGTAGCTAAAGTGCCATGTACGCCTGCTAAGGCCAGTAGCAACACACGTGTCAAGGACAGCCAATCAGGATAGGCGCAGCTAGCAAAGATGGACCTATTGCAAAGGTAGCCACTGAGAACTGTCTGAAAGGACAAGAACAAGGATTGTTGAAGTATATATTGATACAGACGCCTGAAAGGATGATAACAAGTTCTTAGTTACACCTGGATAGATTGCAGCTGCTGGCTAGATTGTACTCCAGTTTCAATAAACATAATTATCTTCAAAATTCTATTCTATTGTAGTCTGTAGTGCTCTTGCATAGGATTAGGTAGAGTACATTGGCAAGGCTAACATCTATCTGTAGCTTTGAACATACCAGCAATAACCCAAGTTGCTCAACAGTATGATTGATGAGGTAGGATCAACAATATATGCCCCAAAGCCCTAATTTCTTTGGTTGTCCATTCCTGCTGTTCCATCTCAGCACTCATTACAGCTGTGTACACAGCTTGTTAGGTAGCCCACTCCTACAGAAAGTCCTTGAGCTCCATCTGGTATGCCTACTCATCTTTAGTGTTTGATATTGCTGAGTAATAATTGACACCCAATGGGAAAACTGCCTGTAAAACCCCAACAAATTGATACAAAATTGGGCTGCGCTTGGAAACTTTATATTGGATACACTTTTCTCCACTGTCTTGGATACTTTCAGAAATCTTGGCATATTATAGTAAGATGAAGTCATTGTGCATCCTCATTGCCCTCCTTTTTATAAAATTAATATTCTTAAATTTTAGGGGTCAGAATCCACCAAACTGGGACAAATGCTAACCTGATTGGACAAGATTCTAGCAGCAACCACAACTCTGTGCATCCACAAACTGACTTTTCTTTTATTTGGGAAGATGCCATGGAATCCCAGCTGGAGACAAACCTGGATCAGGGGCATCTGTGGGTCACATTACATGATAGTCATCATAAGGAGATGGGCTTTTTCACTATCAGTTGAAGTTTATGCACCAGTTGGGGTCTTCTTGGGAGGGGGCTACAGTTGGCGTGGGCTTGCAGGGTGCTGCCACAGTGGACTTTGAAAACCCATTGGGGGCCACAATTTCCCCAATGGAAATATGCATCCCTTGTTTTTTTAACCATTTGAGAACAATTTCTGGTATAATATGATTTCTTCTGCATCTTTCAGGCTGAAGGTGAGATGTATCCATATTGGGACCCAGAGGGTGCCATCTGATTGGCTGTTTCTGGATTCTGGCTTACTTGGGTGGCCCTTTGGCTTAATTAGCCAATTCCAGATACTAGTGTTGATACATGATTTGGGTTAGCAGCTTCCTGTGAATGATAGGCAAACAGGGCCATACTTGAGGACGCAGAAGAAAGAACACACTCCTGGTTAATGTTTAAGGAGGAGCCTGCAGGTTGAGAGTGATCATAAACAGAGGCTTCACTATTGGAAGATCCATCATAGCCCTGCATAATTTTGTTAAGGCCTGGGAACAGCTCGCTTACTTGGTTGCTATTGAAAGAAGACATTATAAATTATAATTAAAAAATTAAACTCAAAAAGAGAAGTGTAAATTTCAGTCAATTTTATTGTTATATATGGTAAGTTGGTGAATATTATGACCTAAATTTTAGCCATCCTAAACTGGAATATAGTGATTTTTGAGAATGCCTGAGCTTCTCAAAAGAATTAGCACAGATTTACTCTAGACCCTTTGACTTCCTGTTTAAGACACCCATAAATTAAATTTATTTCAAATTTGCCTCAATCATGATTGGAAATCTGGTTCTTGGGTTTGACAATCCCACAATTTTATATTCAATAATTTTTAAATATTGAATATGATTTTTTAGCCATACAGGAAATCTCAAATTTTACATTATAATCCCACATTTTTTATTCATTAATCCTGCTTTTGTTTGTTGTAATTTGTCTTTTGTTAGTTGAGTTATCTGCTCAAGAGATTCAAAATTTGCCAATTTAAATTAATCAAAAAACCTTAAGTTAAATTGTTGATTTTATTAAATATTTTATTTTTCACTCAGCTGAGTTGCCTGCAAAAGTGATTCAAAATTTGGACCAAGGATTTCAAAATCCTGCATTTTATGTTTAGGTCATGAATTTACAGTACATGTCAAAGAACTGGTAGCTATTGTCCACTGTTCAATGAAGTGGCAATACTACCTGGAAGATGCACATATATTCAAAGTGCTAACTAACAACAAGTATTGGTATTCTTCAAGACCTAACAACACCTATCAAGAAGAAAAGCTGAATGGATGATCCTTATAAAGAGATACCCCATGGCAATTGAATACAAACTGGGCAAATAAATGCTTACTGCAGAAAACCTATCAAGGCTATACTGTAAACATCTCCTATGCATAAATAAAGACCTTAATCAGCCAGTGTTAATAATGGGAAATATCCCAGAGAGGTTCCCACCTGGTACAAAAATGGACATCCAAGAGAAGGTCCTTAAGAACAAAAACCTGTTCAAAAACGTTTACAGTGGCTTTCATTTCATTCTGCCAAGTAAAGACACAATACCATATGTTCTATCAACATAAAAGATTGAAACAATCATTTTGTTTCTAGAGTTTAGGTTGCACCTGTAGATGGAATCTACATCAATATCACAAGACCCTCTGTTGGTAGCCCAACATGTTAGATAATATGTAATATATGCTCTACCAATGCAAATTATATAAGACTTATGCTTGTTCCAAGGAGCCCTTAAGTCCATGATGCCAGTATCAATCCCTCATATATTTAAGGTATGGGCATTGGACATTGTGGATCCATGCTTGGTGATAATAAAAGCAAATATTAAATTGTTGTAGCCAGTGACTATGCAACAAGTTGTCCTGTAGCACAAGCTCCAAAAGAACACAAAAGAACCAGCATGAGACAATTGATAGGCAAAGAACTCATAGCCAAATTTTAAGAACCTGAACTCTTAATTATTGACAGAGTAAAAGAAATCACCTCTGTAGATACAAACTTCTTTATCACCAAAAATTGAAAGAGGCATACAGTTGCCATTCTCTACCACCCAAAAGCTAACATGAGAGTGGAGAAATTAAATTGTGCCCTTTTGGAACCCTGATTAAACCATACAAAAGCGGCCCACACCTATGGGCTGATATGCTCCAAACAGCACTTATGGTGTATAAAACCTGTTTCAAATATAATACAGAAAAAAGCCTGTATAAAATTGTCTAAAGGCTAAATCACACTATTGTTAGTAACACACTAGGACCACAACTACCTTTCCTAAGAAAGTGCTAACTGACAATGACCCTTACATACAACACGCCAGTAAAAACCAAGAGACTAAAGAAAAGGAAATAGTTGAGAGAGAAATAATCCTAATCCAATAGGAATGGTTCCAAATTAGAGAAAAAATTGGGTTATAAACCACAAATTGCAATCGTTGGAACCTGGGTTAAGTGGACCAGGAATTATCATGGAAGTCAACCCCAACCTTACCTACCTCATCAAAGGAATTGGTTCTTGTATTGGTTTGAAACATATGCACCATCATCAACTCTTCCCATGCAAGAAAAGATATAAAAAACACAATTCATGATTACCTGTTAAAATTGCAAAGCTGGAGCAAAATTCAAGCTTAAGTCCCAGATAACCACAAGAAAGTTCCTAAGGCTACAGCTCCCATAACCCCAGGGGGATGTCACAACATCTACGGTTACTCCCTCCCAGGTAAGTAGTTCCCTGAGTTATTTCCTGACTAATAATCAATTGGTGGCACTCTTATCAGCCACCTATCTCATAGTGAGATCAAAAATCTAGAATATTAAATAGAGAGCTGCCTCAACAAGCCCCATGACTACCATGATGCCATAAAATTATGTGGCTTGTCACTATACAATATAATCCCCAGTATCCATATCAGATAAAGTATCATTCTACATAAATTTCCCCCTTATTTTTTATCATACTTCCCATAAATATATACTCAACACCAGGGAAATATAAATCCATTCACATCATTAAGAATCTTGATCCATCTGTATACCCCTAAAGTAACTAGAGAAGATAACATGATCATCAAGTATCAAACAGGATCAGCAAAAATTTACATGATGTTACCTGTACATGTTAATCAAGATATGCAAGCACTAGTGAAATTTAGAAATATTGTATTCTTATTATCTTCATTTTATGTCAGGATACTAATTGTCCTGCTGTTGCAATGGAACAAGTTATAGATGATGATTTAATTGGAAAATAAAGAAGTTCAGAAGGGAATGGCAGAGATCAATAATAATTGTCTGGCTTTATTGGGAGCTTAAAACTATCAAGCTGTTAAAGGGTATAGCTAATCCACAGGGCTAGTAATTTGGTGAGATCTGAGTATGAATTGATTGTAATTAACTTATCAATCAATTGAATTATGAAAGTGGGGTTTATCATAGTTTGGGAATATTGCCTGCATAGTGACATTAGAAATGGACAATACTGTGCCATCAGATACTTCATGGGTTAGCTCTATGAGCGCCCTTTGTGTGTTCTGGGATGTTTTGAGAGATAAAGTGTCAACCTTGGTTGTAACACACCCAGGAATAAGTTAACTAATAAATGAAAAACTATGAGGAGGATATATTTGATGCTATTAAAGCTAAAGATGAGTTGACAGAGCTCAGGGTTGAACCAAGTGGGTTGTAACAGAGCTTTCTAGCGTTTTGGTGGCCATGATTTATTTTCTAGATAGATATATCAAGTGTTATTTTGATTATATAAATATATTCAATCTAAATAAAATATTTTGTATAAAATGGGTGATGGACTATCCTATGGACATATTATAACAATATTGTCCCAAATTTAGCTGGCTTTTCCTGGTGGTTTTACTCTATAAGCTTACCATATGGCTCAGGGATAGTTTGTTGGTAGGATGTATAATACTTTAGGGTTTATCATAGGTAGAATTTATGGGAGATTTTCTTCTGGTAAATTCTCTAAAGCATGTGAAATTATTTGTAGATCTGTGTATCAATAAGCCTTCTATTTTACATATGCATACAAGGTTTATAGCAGAAGTGGCAGTCCCATTACATATTGAAATGTACTGGAAATTGTTTCTCTTTTAATTTACTGGCTGTTGCAGATCCTAAATGGATTAGACATTCCAGAAGATCACTTAGGATTCATAATGATGGATTGCTTGTGCAATTGTGTAACTGCTACATGGTTTTACATAGGTTAAATACATTTAAACACCTTAAAACGGGTATTTGAAGTGTATTTTCTTTGCACATCAAGTGTGGGCTTTACTCATGAGGTTGATAATAGGACAAAAAATAATTGCCACTTGCCTCCATTAGGCAAGGCACATAAACCCGGTTTTTTTCTTTTGTAGCTCTTTCTGATGTGCATTTCCACTCTCCTCCTTTTGGCAAGTCCTTCTGTCTGTGTCTCCTTTCCTCTGATGGCTATTCCACTGCCCATACTATATTAATGTACCACTATAAAATAAAATACCAGTTTGTCTTTATATATTTTATTATTCTGTCTGTACTAAAACTGCCACTATACCAGCCAAAGGTATAGTATTGAGAGTTAGGATTACTGACCAACAAATTGTAGAATTAAGCAACCACAGCCATATTTTACAACACTGGCCATCAGGTTTACCCCATCCTTAAAATCTACCTAGCCCATACCCCCAAAAACGTTCTTTGAACCATAGTGTTTCTCAAGTTAAATGGTCAAGTAAATAGATTATTTTGCTAAACTGAAGGCAAAAAAGTGTATTTAATTGTGACTGGTACTTTACAGTAAGACAGCATGTAGAATGATCTAAATCTGATAGTTGCCAGGGGTGGTAATGAGATACTGAGGAGTTTATTGCCTTTGATCCAGAGCTATACTAGGACTTTGGCTAGTATTCAGGGATTAATACAGATTATTTTTGAGCCTAGGACCACCAAGCATGAAAGACCTCTACAGGGTTGCTAATGAATTTATATGGAAGTATTAGAGAGCATACAGTAAGATAACCAGAAGATCTCATACTTCATTGAAGATAAACTTGAGCTATAAAGCTTTAATGTCAATACCAAAATATAAGGTGCCACTATGATCACTGGTTGCTGCAATGAGTAAAAGGGGTCCTGCTGGTTTCTGAGAGAATGAAATCAAGATACATTGCTTTAAATCAAGGCTGGGGTCTTTTGAGGCAAGTGGGAAAGCGGGGCAGCTAACAAGATCTTGAAATTAAAATTCAATCAAAGCAAAATTGATGGTCCAAATATACTCATTAATGACATGGGGTAAATATGAGGCATCTCTATGGGCACTTTTAAACCCAAAAGAGGTAGCTTTGAGATCTTTTGGATTCCTGGGTATCATCAAATAAACAATATGATCATCTTGATAGAGCTTTTCACCAGTTGAGTGATGCTGAGGCTTCCTATTATATGGCTACTTAACACCTCTCATGTATGTTAAGCCGTTGTGGGGTAATTCATACTAGTTTAAAAAAAGAGTTATACCCAATTTTTGGTTTCATCACTATTATAGGGTTTCAGTCAAGGCCCAGAGAGATTTTATGGAGTTGAGCTCAGAAATCTTATCTAAATAACCCAAGTGCCTAGCTGTTTAAAGCCTTAAGGTTTGGGTAGGTTGTGCTTGGATTTGGGGTGTTTTATCCAGATGACCTGGTTGAATTATCTGAGGATTT